>WIGO01000221.1:30496-70465 GCA_014235945.1 Colletotrichum plurivorum
TGTCTTTTCATTTGTCTTTTCATTTGTCTTTTCATTTGTCTTTTCATTTGTCTTTTCATTTGTCTTTTCATTTGTCTTTTCATTTGTCTTATCATCCCCGCTGCCATGAGGGCCTTTACGCTTCTGCCGTTGCTCGGCAGTCTGCTCTTCGCCGTCGCACAAGAGACATCGAAGCCCGACGTATCGATATCTCGCAGAAATGAGAAGCTGCAGCAGTTCTACAACCACTTTGCCAAGTCCGGCGACTGTGCCGTATATATCGACAGTAAAGTCAAAAACGACGGCAAGACGCCATGCAAGCAATACTGCAAGGCCAGGGGCCAGCCGGAGAATAAGATCGGCGTAAGTAGCCACCCGTCCCGGGGACGGTCTCCGACCCCTGGTAGCTTCTTCACGTCTTCGGGATGCCCGCTGACGACCGAGGGAACAACAGTGCGTCTCCGAACATGTCGCCAACGGCAAGGGGCCGTACCCCACCGACCCCGACGGCAACGAGTACTTGCCCGGCAAGTGCAAGTGCTCCGAGGACATCGACCCGATCGCCGAGGCCTTCGCCATCCCAGTCATCGAGAGCCTGGCCAAGCTGGACAACATCATCTGCGGCGTCTTCGTCCAGGCCGTCGTCGAGGCCGTCAACATCGGCTTCGCCTTCGTCCCCGGCGGCCAGGGCGTCACGGCCGCGCGCACCGCCACCAAGGCGGCCGTCCAGGGCGCAAAGTCCTTCGCGGAGAACGTCATGACCCCGTACGACTTCTTCGACGGCTGGGTCAAGAAGGGTTGCGGCCTCGAAAAGATCGAGCTCGACTACCAGAAGACGTTCGACTCGCTCGTGGGCGCCCCGGACTCCCTGGGCACCAGCACCGGCTGCAAGCGCAAGGAGAGGGGCAAGTGCAAGACGCAGCCGGCCAGGCCGGACCCAAAGACGACCGAGAAGAAGGCCGACCCCCCCAAGACGACCGACAAGAAGGAAGACGCCCCGAAGCCGACGCCGATGCCGACGACGTCGAAGCAGGACGACGCAGCCAAGACCACGACGACGAAGCTGGTCGACGCCGCCGGCCCGAACACGACTGCCGGGTCGGACAGGGGCCTCCCCCCGGGCAGCGACAAGCCGCAGGCCACGAGCTCCGGCACCACCAGCAGCGCAGCCCCCGGCGAGACCGTGGTCACCTGCGAGCTGTGCAGCTCGAGAAACGCGAAGAAGGCCGCCCGGGACGCCAGATGGGGCTCCATGTTCGCACCCCGCGCGGCCGGTGAAGCCTGCCTCCTGGACAAGGGCCCCAAGGTCGGCGACGGCGAGGGCTGCGCCGCCGACGGCCCGCGCCGACGCGGTCTGCTGTCAGAAAGGTCGCTGACCAGGGCCGACCCGTCCGTCACAGTCAACGGTAAGAAGTTCTGGATCGACTGCGGGATGCACAAGCCGTGCGGGGAAGCGAAGGGTGACGGCAGCATCGACAAGTACTACTACCTCACGGAGGACAGCAAGTGCGGCGGGGACATGATGTTCGGGAACGCCTTGGCTGTTGGCAATGCTGTTGGCAATAAGGAGTTCCAGAGTAAGTTCTCGTCCTTGTCTTTTGTTGTTTTGGGTGGAATGGGAAGGGTTTTCGGGTGGAAGCTGACGGGAACTTAGACGATCACGTCTTTGAGAAGCAGATACTGACCCTGTTCTTCAAGTGGCTCGGGGACGGGTCCACGACTCCCATAGGCGTAGGCTTGTCCACGAAGCCGAGACCTGCCTGGGTTGCGGATGTCATCCTGGATGAAGACAGCGGCCGGAACTACAAGATACCAGCCAACCCAAGCCTCGGAATCCCCGCGAACGGCGCAACGCTCGACACCGTAATGGCATACGGCCTCGCACGCTCGGATCCCCTGGACCGTCGAACGGACAGGGGGGGTGGGTTGCCGCTCAGCATGACGTCCAGGAACTTTGCCCTCTTGGAGAAGGACATCAACCTGTACAAGGGAGTCTTCTTCAAGGAAGGCCAACCAGATAACATCGTGGACAATGACCAGAACCAGCAGAACCAGAACAGAAACTGGATCAGACAAGTAAGTAGCCGTACGCCCCCCCCTTGGCGGAGATATTGAGAGAAAGAGGAGAGCGCCCCCCCCCCCCCCCCCCCGCTGACTCGGGCCGTCACAGCACGCCGCCGTGTTCCAGTACCTCAAGTACGACCAGGGGGCGAACCCAAACAAGGAGAACGTCTGGAACAAGTGGATGCGCGTGTCCAACTGGGTGGACCTCGCCCTGCACGAGTTCGACCGGACCTACCCCTGGGGCCTCCACCAAGACGAGCCGCAGACGCAGACCGGCGGCGGCCGTTCGCTGAGGGCCTGGTACAGGCACTGGATCGACAACTACCTGGGTGGCATCGAGGGCCGCGCGCAGACCTGGGCTGTCGCCGCTCAGGCGGCCTTCAGATCAGCCCACCAGAACGATGACGCCGCCGCCGCGAGGCAGTGGCTTGTCAAGGCCTTTGGCCCCAACGGCTTCGCGGTCCCGGCGCAGATGAGATTCCCCCGGGTCCCCGCCGCCATGCCGTACGGGGCCTACGGGAACCTCGCCATGACCCTCGACAGGGCCGGCAACCAGGTGAACATTGGGCAGCCTATGCTACTATGATCTGGTGTGGCACTTGTTTGGCACTTGGGCGTTGTGGTGTGATCTTGGCTCGGGCGTGAATTTTATGGGATTTCGACTCGTTGTTTTGGTCTGGGTTTTTTGCAGTAGACGAAGGTCATTTGATTTTACCTACGGAACTTTTGTAGCTAGCAGGAGGATTTTTGAAGGACGATTTTAGACGGCGATTGTTTTGTTTTGTTTTTGGGGCTTTTGTTTTGTGAAGCATAGAATATATATATACAAGCTTCATCGTTCTTCGCCATGTCTACCTCCCATCGAAGTGTACATGTGGCCCAAGGAAATATGCAACTACAAGCAAGGTTCTTGGTTGATCCCGCTGCGCCCATCCCCCGTGACATGAAGACGAGTCCGTCACTCAGTCCCGCCCCTCCCCTCGCGCCGCTACTTCTCCAGGTCGCTGTAGATCGTCCCGTCCGCCTCGGGGCCCGAGCGCGTCGCCTCCTCCTCCCCGGTGCGCGGATGATCGTCATCGCCACCAACAGCGACGAGGATGCGGTGCTCCCACCAGGCGTCAAAGGTCGGCGGGACGAAGAAGTCAGCCCGCGGCGCCCGAGGCGTTCCGCGCACAGCGCCGCGCGCTCGGCGTCGGGGATGCCGGCCGGGAGCGGGAGGCCGTGGACCTCAACGCGGCTCTGCGCCTCGCGGCGGCGGCGGGCCTCGCGCGTAGACTCCTCGACCTGCTTCGCTACAGCCCTGATGTACGTACGTTCGGCAGCTGTAGGGGTAGTATCGTAGAGTTGAATAGACCACTTTGGCCGGTTCGAGGCGTCTGGTGGCGTCTGTGTATTGGGGTCTGCCTCGCTCATCTCCCAGGCTGCGTAGCAGGGCCTGCCGTCGTGGCTCGGGGCCTCTTCGACGACGGTACGGGGGTAGAATCTCCTGCCCATGGTGCTTTTGGTGGGAAAGGTTGCTCGTGTGGTGATGATGTGAGACGAGGGGGAGAGGAGGTCAGGATGACGCTGGGTTGAGGGAAGATGGTTCTTTAATGTGCTTGGAAGCGCGTAGTGGTTTGTGGCACTGTGTAAGCTCAGCTGACTAAAGCTGTTTGTTGAAAACTCAAGGAAAAGATCTGCTACTTTGTAACCCCTTGTAAAATATTTGTGCTCTGAAAAATGAAATATTTCACTAATAAACTTCTGCCTGAAGCTTTTATTTGTGATGCAGTGCTTGTTGAATGCGGTAGGGCATGGGTGTAAGTGGCATGTACGTTCTAGAAGGGGGTTCAGTGACTTAGACCTAGCTGGACTGTCGAAGGCACTCCACATCACCAAAGAGTTGTAGCATACCTAGGTAGAAGTCACCAGAGCTTCAGTCACGAATCATGTGTTTTAATGCGTTTGATTTTGTCTTCTGTTGGTCTGAATACTAGTTGCGTCCGGACTGTGCTGTGTGTGCCAAATCACCAAACCTCCCCGAAGATGCACACACCACTCCTTGCCCTGCGCGCGTCCCGGCGACAGGCAACCTCCCAATCCACCATCGTCTTGTTGATAGGGAGGATGACAGCTACAATTGCCGTCCCCGGCCATGCGTTTTCAACGCTTCTAAATGGCTGCATCGGTGCGGGCCTGCTCTCCCTAAGAGTGGCCTTTGCTAGTGCTGGCTTTGGCGGCGGCCTTGATGGAGCCCTGGCCCTAGATGGGGACCTTGTGGCCGTCCGCCTTGTAGCAGCCGATTACGCCATCGTAGTTCCAGATGCCCTCAGCTGGGGGAGGTCAGTGATTGCTTTTGGAGGACGAGATGGGGTTGAGGGAGGAAGTTGAGGTTGAAGGGAGAGAAAGGAAGTGGGAGGAGACTTACAGAGGTTGATCTCGGCGTTCTTGTTGATCTTCTTGCCCCGGCCGTGGCAGACGCAAGTCATGACGACCGGGTCGGGGCCTCCGCCGCGCTCCTTGATCTTGCAGTTCTGGCAGCGGGCGCCTCCCCTGGTAGTAGTCTCTTGTGTCAGTATATGTATCTTTCAAATTTCAATTTCAGAGAGTCGGAAAGAAAGGGAATGTAGAAGGAGAGAAGGAGGAGGAGGGAGACTCACTGGTAAGCCCAGCCAAGGTTACCGTCAAAGTTGCCGAGGCACTGCTTGAGGTCGAGCCAGGTGAAGACCTTGGCGCCGTGGCGGTCCTCGCAGACGGCCTCGAGGACGGCCTTGGTGTTGGAGTTCTCCTCCCAACCTCCCGGGAGTTGGACCTGGTTGCTGATGGCGAAGTCGGTGCAGGAGGATTGCATGCAGTCCGACTCGAAGGGGCAGTCGCGGGCCTGGGACAGGCTGGCGAGGATGGGGAGGGCGAGGGTTGAGACCTTCATGTTGATGGTTTTTGGTTGGGTGAGGAAGGGATGTGAGGTGAGAGGGTGTGATGATGAAAGGAGGTTGAGAGGTGGCGGGAAGAGATTGACAGATGGGAAGAGGTGGGAGGAATTAAGTAGTGAAGTTGTGGGAGTTGGCTCGCTTGAGCATTCACTCCCCACGTGATGGAGGTGGTGAATGGGATGAATTGTTTTGTTTGTTTTTTGGGTGCCTGCCTGATGGGGAAGAGATGCTGGTGTTTGAGGAAGGAGTGGAATATTTGACACAAGTCAAACACTCTTCTACTCAAAACATGCTGGGGTTCTTGAACTGGTTGTTGTTCAACTTGAATCACGGCATGGGACAACTTGAATAATATCGTCAAGCCAAACAACCTCCCCCCTGCAGTCATATCTCGTGATGTTAGTCTACGCCTGTCTTCAATTGTTTCTGCTGAGCCGCGTTGAACTCCCCAGAAGAGCTAGAGGATCATGCGATGCAACTCGGCGTTGGTTTACGAGATCCACGTGACTTTTTGATGAATCTAGATTTCCATCCCTTGAAGTCTGGGCTCTGCTGTGCTACTTTACGGGCACAAATAAGTTTGTGGTATTCTGCAGGTGGGTTTGGCCGAGGTGGAACGTCAACTTCGACTTCGGCCTGACCTCAACTACGACCTCGTCTACGGTAAAGGCAACTTCCTTCCCATCAAATCAGACGAGATCACAAATTGCATTTGCGATAAACCTGTCTGGCGTTTTCTCCAGTTATCGCGAGTTTTGTCTTGGTTGTTTTGTGTTGACTTTTTGTACCACGGCATATTCGGAAGGAAACAACTCCGCGGGCTGGCCCTGGTTTGTAACGTACTATGGTGTAGCGAAATAATGGCAAAAGGACAGAAAACATGTACTACCTAAGACGCCACAATCTTCCAAGCGCTCTTCGAGAACCGGTTCTCCGGATCGTACCTCCCCTTCAACTCGACAAGCCTCGTCGCGTTCTCCCCGAAACCCTCCTGGACCTCGACGTCCCCGCTGGCGTAGTTGTTATACTGCCCCACGCCGCCCGTCTTACCGTTGTGGTTCCTCATCTTGATCTTCCTCGCAATCTCCCGATTCCACTCTCGAATCTCCCCGTCGCGGGACGGGTCCGTCCAGGAGGTTAGCACCATGCAGTCAAAGTACGTCCCGCGGTTCGAGTACGCCGTCGCCGTGAGTGGGACCCCGGCTACCTTGGCTTTGTGGTACATTTCGACTGCCAGGATGCTCGTTCGCATGTCGTTACCGCGCGCCAGCTCCGCGTCCACGCGCGCGTAGAATTCGCGGCCCATGTCCTCCCACTCTGGCAGCGAGAATGGAGCTTGGAGGTTCGTTCCGCCTGTTAGGCGTCGCGCGCCGGGGCCTTGTGTCTCGTCCACGAGCTTGTTGGCGGCGGGGTAGTCCATGTCGCGCGTCAGATCCATCAGCGGCCCGGCGTCGAATAGTCCTTTGAACAGGCCCTCCTTCGCCTCTCGCTCCGTACCGTTGTGGAAAGGCTGTACGACTACGATTGGAATCGAGGCCGGCGGCGGGGCGTATGCGAAACCCATGATGACGAACTGCCTACCGTCCATCGCGTCGACGAACCCGTTCGCCCAGGATACTAGATCAGGCAGTTTCGAAGATGGATACGCCAGGGCGCCAGACCACACCCGCCCCTGCGGGAACGCCCGTGAGGTGAACTTCGTAACAACACCGAAGCTTGCGCCCGCACCTCTTAGAGCCCAGAACAGATCCGCGTTCTCTGTGTTCGAGGCCGTGACGATGGATCCATCTGCCAGGACGACCTCCGCCTCGATCAGACAGTCTACCGCCAACCCGTGGAGACCGCTCAGCAGGCCTTGCCCCCCGCCGAGGATGAGGCCGCCGACGCCTGTTTGTGACACCGTTCCGCCGACGGTCGCCAGCCCGTGAGCCCAATTTGCGGCATCGATGTCCGCCCAGGTACAGCCGCCGCCGAAGGTTACGAGTTGTCGCTCGGGGTTGACGGCGACGTAGCGGAGGTGGCCGAGGTGGATCACCATGCCATCTGAGGAGGAGGAGCCTGAGGTGGAGTGACCACCGCCGCAGGTGGTGAAGGGGATGCGGTGTCTGTTTGCGAAGAGGATCGCGGAGGATACGTCCTTGGCTGATCGAGGCTTGACGACGACAGCCTCGAAAAGGTCAGCGTTGTGTTTGCCTGGGTGGAGGGGGGGCGGATACTTACCGCGGGCTTGTTGCAGACAACGGACCATCGCACCAGGCTTTCCTCATACCCCTCGTCGCCGGGGAGGAGGACGTCGCCGTCGATTTCGGCCCTGAGGGCTGGGAAGTCTTGGCGCCAAGCTGCCATTGTTTACTGTTGTGAAAGATGGCATCAACAGTCGAAGTTCCTCGGATGTGCAGTCGTTGGCTCTTATAAACCTTGGTCGGAGGATTCGTTGGCAGATCCTGCCCGATCGGTCGGAACATTCGAGGCTGACTGTGCCGTGCATGTCGTGTCGGATTCATGTTTCCGGGAGAGCAAACACTAAAACATCTTGCAGCCGTTATTGGGTACGAGATGATATCATCGTCTCTGAGGGAAATAAGCACTAGGCAAACGTGCCGCCCTTCTCCAGATTTGTAGCCGTCGTCTTTTGTTTCGACCGGAACCTACCGTACTTGGTCCGACTTCAAAGAATTACTAGGTACTTGGGTTCGGAGTGAGGTCTTTTGTGAGAAGCTGTTTCAATGCCAACCATACAATACGCTGTTGAGATGATCAGATACTGTTGCTCTGTCGTTCCTTCCTCCGCTCTACCTCAGCTCGATTCTGTCCCGTTTGCCGCCGCAAAATCATCATCGTCACGATTCGATCCCTCTCAGACGTCTATCAGATAGACTTAGATTCTGCCTGATGTTATATTTCTTGCGTGGCTACATATGAAATGGCTCGGTCACTGACTCAATGCTCACCCGTTGCGTCGTCGCGTCTAGGGCGTTCAACTATATTGGGAAGTTTGAGCAACGCATGTCAGCCATGTCCTCACAACTCAACGACGTCGTTGACATTAAAACAGAGTCGACAGACCGCCAAAGACTTCAGACCGAGATCCACGGCGCACGATTCGCAGATGCAAGACGACGGAAACGGTTGCCCCTCCCGCCCATTACGTGCATTTCGCTTCGTACCTAGCTTAGATGCGTCGCCAAGATACCTGTTCTACCCCGCAGTAACATCGCTCAAGAGATGAACCACAGCGAATCCGGGCACCAGAGGTCTGCAAATTGGCCGAGGAGTCCGAGTAATTCGCTTGTGGGACCGCAAGTTTACGTCTGCATCATTAGCTTAATTGGAGGGAAATTGCCTGCCTCTGGGGCAGGGCGATATACCCGCACCGCCCGCATACCGTTCCTAGATCCGCACGCATGCCCAGCCTGCGGTGGTCTCATTGCTATAGCCGCTCGTCGATTCCGGCATGGAGCAAGATGCGGGGTTGGGTTGTTGTCGTCGTCACTTAAATACTCAGGTAGAGCGCTGTCCTGGCCACTGGGAAGCACGAAGCCAGCAGTTACCAGTTACCGGCTGTGATTCAAGATGAAGACCCAATTGAGTTGGCTGTTGTCGACTGCTGCCTTGTGCGAGGCCAGGTCCTTCTGGTCTTCGAAACCAGCAACATTTGGCGATAGAGACGGGGATGAGTATTTGCTCAAAACTGGCTACCCGGTTGGAAATGGCAAGCTCGGGGGTGAGTTGACGCATCTTTCCTCGAATCTACTCGTTCAACGCTGACGTTGCCGACAAGCTATCCCGTTTGGCCCTCCTGGCTCAGAGAAGATCAACTTGAACATTGATTCTCTTTGGGCTGGCGGTCCTTTCGAAGTCTCGGTGAGTTGCCGAATATGACTTTGGCGCGGAGGATATGCTGATGCACCACTGCTAGAACTACACCGGCGGAAATCCGACAGAACCAAAGTATGAAGCTCTTCCCGAGATTCGCTCCACAATTTTCGAGAACGGCACAGGAGGCAAGGTCATCCGTTTCTACCTTAAGCTGGACATTTAACAACAAACATCTTCCCAGACGTCTCGCCCCTGCTCGGCTCCGGTGCCTTCTTCGGCGGGAACCGCGTCCTCGCCAACCTCACAGTCAGTATCGACGGCGTCGAGGACTACACGGACTACCGACGCAGCCTCGACCTCAAGACGGGCGTCCACTCGACCAAGTTCACCGCCAACGACGCGTCCTTCGAGATCATGCACTTCTGCTCGTACCCGGACCAGGTCTGTGTGTACCACATCGCTTCGGACGCGGCCCTCCCTGCGGTAAAGGTCGGCTTTGAGAACCAGCTAGTCGAGAAGGACACGTTCGAGGTGAGCTGCGGCGAGGATCATGTCCGCTTCGCCGGTGTCACGCAGCTGGGGCCTCCCGAGGGCATGAAGTTCGACTCCATCGCGAGGATCGACAAGGGCTCCGCAACAACGGAGTGCACTTGTGCGGGGGCGTTGAAGATCGCCCCCGGAAAGGATCAGAAGAGCTTGAGCATCGTCATCGGCGCCGAGACCAACTACGACCAGAAGAAGGGCAACCCGGCGAACAACTACTCCTTCAAGGGCGAGGACCCGGGCCCGTTCGTGGAGGAAGTCATAACCGCGGCGGCGGCCAAGGCATTTGACAAGATACTTGAGGAGCACATCGCGGACTACCAGAAGCTCGAAGGGGCCTTTGAGCTGAACCTCCCGGACCCTCTTGGATCGGCAGAGAAGGAGACCGAGGAACTGATCTACGACTACGTCTACACCGACGGCGGCGACCCATTCGTTGAGGCTTTGCTTTTTGACTACTCGCGCCACCTGCTCATCACCTCGTCCCGAGCGGGATCCCTCCCGGCGAACCTTCAGGGGCGTTGGACGGAGCAGCTGTGGCCGGCGTGGAGCGCGGACTACCACGCCAACATCAACCTGCAGATGAACTACTGGGTCGCGGATCAGACTGGTTTGGGTGAGACGCAGGTTGCTCTGTGGGATTACATGGAAGACACGTGGGTGCCCCGGGGGACTGAGACTGCGAAACTGCTGTATAATGCAGACGGCTGGGTCGTTCACAACGAGGTGAACGTCTTCGGCCATACCGCGATGAAGGAGGGGGCGAGCTGGGCCAACTGTGAGTCTTCTAAACTACCTAGCTATGCTCTTTCATCTCAGGGGCTAACAGAAAGCAGATCCGGCAGCGCCTGCATGGATGATGCAGCATGTCTGGGACAACTTCGAATACACCCAGGACCTCGAGTGGTTCGCTCGCCAGGGATACCCCCTCATCAAGGGCGTCGCCGAGTTCTGGCTGTCGCAGCTCCAGGAGGACTTGTTCTTCAATGACGGCACCCTCGTCGTCAACCCCTGCAACAGCCCGGAGACGGGGCCGACGACCTTTGGCTGCACGCACTATCACCAGCAGATCCACCAGGTCTTCGAGGCCGTCCTGCACGGTGCGGCCTTGGTCTCCGAGTCGGACGGCAAGTTCCTCGAGGACGTTGCCTCCAGCATCGAGCGTCTGGACAAGGGCGTCCATGTGTCGGAATTGGGTGGTCTGAAGGAGTGGAAGCTTCCGGACTCGTTTGGATACGATGGAGAGTCCACGCACCGTCACCTCTCTCACCTCACCGGCTGGCACCCGGGGTACTCCGTCTCCTCCTTCCTAGGCGGGTATACCAACTCCACGATCCAGTCCGCGGTGCGCGAGACGCTCGTGTCTCGAGGGATGGGCAACGCCGAGGACGCGAACGCGGGCTGGGCCAAGGTCTGGCGCACAGCGTGTTGGGCGCGGCTCAACGAGACCGAAAAGGCGTACGAGCAGCTCCGGTACGCCATCGACGTTAACTTCGCGCCGAACGGGTTCAGCATGTACTGGGCCATGAGCCCGCCGTTCCAGATCGACGCCAACTTTGGGCTTGGCGGCGCTGTGCTGAGCATGCTGGTCGTTGACTTGCCTCTGCCTGCCGCTTCGAGGGACGACGTGAGGACCGTGGTCTTGGGGCCCGCGATCCCGGAAAAGTGGGCGGGCGGCAGCGTCAAGGGGTTGCGGATTCGCGGCGGCGGGGTTGTGGACTTTGGCTGGGATGATGATGGGATTGTTACTGAAGCTGTTGTGGCCAAGGCCGGAAGTGGCAAGGTCAAGGTTGTGAATGTAAAGGGCAAGGTTTTGGTTGAGGCCTGAGGTAAAGATAGTGTAGTGTTGCTGTTATGCCATCTGGGTATCTGTAGGGGAGCTTCTGCAGACGGTCAATGCGTGGTGTATTGAGTGTGTGTAGGAGAAAGAAGTGCCCGCAGGCAGTGGAACCTGAAAGAGGCCTAGGAGGCCTAGGGAGGAGCCCATACTCCTCCACAGTATCATAGGTGTTGCATTGGTTGTAGTTGAGTACTCTACGGAGTTACAACATGTTCATATTGCAATGGGAGCTACCATTTCACACCCCCAAGCTGAACATCCCGCCTCCATAGAGCAGTACTAATGGCTAGTAGTAGTAACGATAACGGACAGCGGTAATAGTAGTAGGATGGAATGGATAGGGGGCGAGTGAAATACTCGACCTAGGGGTGTAAAACAAAAGCCCTATCGCAATTATAGAATTTCAAGTCTTAATCAAAACTTTAGCAACATGTGTCCTTCATGGACGCCGCTCTCCACTGGCGAGAGGAGAAGCAGTTTTCACACGAGAATTCAGAACTGTACGTTCCTAGGTACCACCAAGGTTCGGGGGGAGATTTTGGGACCCACATTCCCTTTTCGAACTCCGGGACTAATCGGGCTTAGCGTCCCGGCAACCTCAACCGAACCCCCTCGACATACCCACTCTGCCCATTCTATCAACTGCTGTTTGTTGTCTTGAGGCTCTTGATTATCAATAGACGGTTTCTAAGCATCCTGTGTATTAGATATTTGAATCCTTCTTGGCTTGTTCTTTAATCTTGGCGGGCGGCATGAGGTTAACTCGCCCACGCTAGTTAAACGGGATGCAGGACCCCCTCAACCGCATTCGAGGGCTGGTCACAACACGCACACGCACACGATAGATTACACACACTCTCTCATAACGACGCGCCATGGATGAATACCAGGATAACGCGGGTGACTTGGCCAAGGAATTTCTCGCCACCAGTGGCTCGGAACCCAGCCAGCGCTCAAGCGTCGTCTTTGATCAGTTGTCCGTCCAAGGCAGCGGAGCCGGTGTAAGTATCCCAGCCAGCATGTCCAGTCTCCTCGTTGTAGATATGATGTTTGTTTTCTGACTCTATGGTTCTCGCAGGTACAAATAGCGCCGACGGTACTTACCACCCTGCGATCTTGGGTGGACGTCCTGAATCCTCGAACGTACGGCCGGCCCCGGCCGTCGCGAACATTGCTCCATGGCTTCTCCGGAACGCTGGACGGAGGCGAGATGCTGCTTGTCATTGGTAAGCCCGGTAGCGGCTGCACCACATTTCTAAAGACTCTGGCGAACATGCATGGCGAATACAAGGCAGTGTCTGGTCGACTTGAGTACGGCGGCCGGCCTGCCGGGGCTTCGGATCCGGATCCGGTGCGAGTCACTTACTGCGGTATGTCGGCCCAGGTTGGCGAGAGGGAGAAGCGCAGGGATTCCATGCTAATGATTTTGTACAGAGGAGGAGGATAGTCATCTGCCAACACTGACCGTCGCCCAAACCCTGCGGTCAGTACCCTCAATCCTCTACCACCAGACAATCAAGTTCGTCACTGACACCATGCTTGTGGTTGCCACAGGTTCGCCATCCGCTCGACATGGGACTTAAAAGCATCGAGCACGACGATTGACGCTGCTGTAAACTTGCTGGCGCGATGTGTTGGGTTGTACAAGGTTCTAGGCACAAGAGTCGGTAACGCGACCATTCGAGGCGTGAGCGGTGGTGAACGCAGACGTGTCTCTCTCGCAGAGTCCATGGCCACGCTTCCCGAGTAATCTTCGTCTGGTTTCTCCCCAATCGACTTGTAGGCTGACCTCGTCCTCCCACAGCGTCCTCTGTCTCGACAACCCTACCAACGGCCTCGACTCCTCGACCGCCCTTGATTTCATCCGGACGATGCGCGAGTTCACGACGCAGCGAGGTTGCTCCACCGCCATGAGCGTGTACCAAGCCGGCGACTCGATGGTTCCACTGTTCGACAAGGTTCTTCTCATCAACGGGGGCTGTCAGATCTTCTACGGTAAGGCCAGCGAGGTAAAGCAGTACTTCGAGGACCTCGGCTTCGTCTGCCCCGAGCGGACCACTATCACCGACTTCCTCAACTCTATGACCGCCGGGCCGGAGCTGCGCCACGTCCGCGAGGGCTGGGAAGCTCGCGTCCCGGCCACCCCTGCCCAATTCGAGAAGGCCTTTCGCCAGAGCGTCCACTATGAAGCCGTGGCCAAGGCCATAGCAGCTATGCGCGAGCAGGCGGCGCCGGTCGGCACCAAGAGGGATGTATACTCGCTTCCCCGCTACCGCCAGATAACAGAGTGCTCAATCCGCCAGTTCCGCGTCCTGGTTGGGGACACCGGCACCCGAATCACGGAGGCCCTCACCATCATCGTGCAGAGCCTGGTCCTGGGCACCCTGTTCATCAACCAGCCGCACGCCACGCAGTCGCTCTTCATCTTCAGCTCGGCCCTCTTCTTCTCGGTCCTCGTCCCGGCGCTGCAGTCCATGGCCGAGTTCAACAACAGCTTCGCCGAGCGTCCGCTCGTCACGCGCCAGAAACGCTACCGCTTCTACCACCCGGCCGCCTACGCCTGGGGTCTCGTCCTCACGGACGCCGTATGGAAGATCGTGGCCGTGGCGTACAACAGCCCCATGTACTTCCTCGTGGGCTTCCAGCGGACGGCAGACAAGTTCTTCACGTGGTTCTGCGTTGTCTACGTTCTCCACATGGCCCTATCGATGATCTTTCGCGCCATCGCCGTCGCGTCGCCGAACATGGGCCGCGCCGTCTTGCCCGTTGGCCTCATGTTCAATGTCTTCGTGCTATACACGGGTCTATATGTCCCCGGGCCGCAGATGCAGTCCTGGCTCTTCTGGGTTCGGTACCTAAACGTGAGTTTTCCTTTCAATGCGCCAACGTAGCGGCCATACTGACATTGCCCTCTCCTCCGTCACAGCCGCTGTACTATGCCTACGAGTCAGCCATGGTCAACGAGCTTGGCGACCTGTTTTACACATGCAGCGAGGCCGACCTTGCTCCGAACGGGCCTGGGTACGAGGGTATTTCCGGCCGCGCATGCGCTGTGAAAGGTGCAGCGACGGGTCAGCAGCTTGTTTCTGGGGCAGCCTACATTTGGGAGCAGTACGGATTCCAAGTGTCTAATTTGTGGAGGAACGTTGGCATCAACGCCGCGCTCTTTCTGTTCTTCGCTCTCTGCACCGGGTAAGAGACGTCCTTTTGCCCATCTGACTCCCCGGTACCCACGACCACATGCGCTGACTTCATCTTTCCACGGAACAGCTATGGCATGGAACGGTATAAGCCACAAGCAGGCCGGCTCGCGACTGTGTTCTACAAGAGCGACCCGATGCCGACCAGGCCGGCGTCGAACCGAGGTGCCTCGGACACCGAAAAGGGCGAGACGGACCCGGACGTGCCGCCGCCGCCCAAGATCTCCCGGGACATCTCTTCGACTTCGATGGCAAGCCACAGCGGCCGGACCCTGGCGTGGGAAAAGATGACGCTGGAGTTGAAGGTGGACGGCGAGGTCAAGCGCCTTTTGAACAACCTAAGCGGTTTCGTCGAGCCCGGACAGCTTACCGCCCTGATGGGTGCCTCTGGTGCTGGAAAGGTGGGTTTTCGTACCTGCAATTATCTCGGATTTGTTTACTGACGCTGAACACAATACAGACGACGCTTTTAAACACTCTCGCTGGAAGGATCGACTTCGGCACCCAATCGGGCCAAGTCTTTCTCGACGGCGGCCCGCTACCCAAGAACTACCGTCGCTACATCGGCTACGTGCAGCAGCAGGACGTTCACCTTCCAACCCAGACAGTCCGCGAAGCCCTCCAGATGACAGCCCATCTCCGGCGTTCATCCAGCGTATCGAACGAAGAAAAAGACGCCCACGTCGACGCCGTCATCGACACCCTCGAGATGGAGGACATCGCCGACGCGCTGATCGGCGTGCCCGGCGCCGGCCTGAACCTCGAGCAGCGCAAGCGCGTCACCATTGGCGTCGAGCTGTCCGCCTGCCCGGACATCCTGCTGCTGGACGAGCCGACCTCGGGCCTCGACGGCCAGTCGGCGCTGACCATCGGCCGCCTCCTGCGCAAGCTCGCTGAGTCCGGGCAGACGGTCGTGTGCACCATCCACCAGCCCGCGGCCGATCTGATCAAGCTGTTTGACCACCTCGTCCTGCTGGTGCCCGGCGGGCGGCTCGCGTACGACGGCCCGCTGGGTGACAAGTGCGTGGAGGCGCTGGGGTACTTTGCCGACTCGGGCGCTGCGCGGGCGTGCGGCGAGCATGAGAATCCGGCGGAATACCTCATATCCGTCGTGCGCGAGACTCGCGGCGAAGGCGGTGAGCCGAAGCACGACTTTGCAGCCCTCTGGGAGACTAGCGCGGCCCGGACGCAACGGGACGAGCACCGCCGGAAGTGGGTCCACTCGGATCCGAATCGTACCCCGCCCCGGCCCGGCACCGACGACGACGAAGGCACCCACGCCGCGCCCCTCTTGACCCAGTTCACGACGACGATACGCCGCACCTGGCTGTACTACTGGCGTGACCCGGACTACTTCGTCTCGAAACTCCTAATGAACATGGGCAACGCCCTCCTCAACGGGCTCACCTTCCTCAACTCCGACTCCACGGAAAAGGGCGCCTACAACCGGCTCTTCTCGGCCTTCATGTCCTTCATCGTCGGCCCGCCGCTGGTCCTGCAGCTCGCGCCGCGCTTCGTCGCGCTGCGCGACATCTTCACCCAGCGCGAGCAGGCCAGCCAGACGTACAGCTGGCTCTGCTTCGTCGTCCCCGCGATCCTGGTCGAGCTGCCGTACGCCGTCGTCACGGGGCTTGCGTACTGGCTGCTGTGGTACTTCCCCGTCGGATACTCGAAGAGTCCGGGAAGCGCGGGGTATAGTCTGCTGGCGTGGGAGCTGTTCGTCGTGTTCGCGCATAGTCTGGCGCAGCTTTGTGCTGCGCTGATGCCGGGGCTGGATGCGACTTTCGCGGCGAACGGGTTCTTCTTCATGTTTGTCAATTCGTTTGCGGGAACGCTGTCGCCGAAGCCTGTTACTCCGGAGGGGTGGAGGTGGTATTATGATGTGTCGCCGCTGTTTTATCTCTCCGAGGGGACTACGGCTAGTATGCTGCATGACCTTGAACTCTCGTGTGATGCTGCTGAGGCGGCCGTCTTTCAGCCCCTCGGTAATG
This sequence comes from Colletotrichum plurivorum, assembly GCA_014235945.1. NCBI lineage: Eukaryota > Fungi > Ascomycota > Sordariomycetes > Glomerellales > Glomerellaceae > Colletotrichum > Colletotrichum plurivorum. The sequence goes on from WIGO01000221.1 coordinate 46,845, forward strand.
CCACTGTGACCTGTCAAGAGTACGCTGCCGAGTTTCTGAGCTCTGCCACGGGGTATCTGCTCAACCCGTCCGACACTGCTGATTGCCAGTACTGCCGGTACAAGAACGGAGAGTCATTTGTAAGCCTTTTTCTTGATCGCTACCAAGTCCACGATGGAAAGTGACTGACACGAAACAAATAGTACCTGCAGTGGGGCTACGACTTTGCAAACCGGTACCGCAGCATCGGCACCTTCGTCGGGTTCATCGCATTCAACTACACGGCCGTCATCGCCCTGACGTACCTATTCAAGGTGAAGAAGTGGAAGAAGAAGACGGATTAGCGGCGTTGGCCACCGTGAAACGTGCTGTCATCTTTTCATTTCACCTTTCCCTAGGCTCTCAAGAAGTGGCTTCGGAGTTTCGTCACCTGTGGGCATCATCGCATTCGAGTCTTTGAAGACAGTCTCTGCATTTCCTGTTTTTCCTTTCTTTCCGACGCCCAGGTCTATGGGTTCCTGACATATTAATAAACAGTCCTCGGGAAGAGATTGGGGATTTAAAGTAGAAAAGGTTTCTAGATTAGAGTAGAAGACATTACTAGATCTTGCCCATCATCAAAAGAAGCGACGTGATCTAGGCATTGATATCTACTCGCATTATAAGTTTTCTAGAGTCCTTCTCGTAACCTGGGGCTCAGATTACTCAACAAGAAGGGGTCCCCGTTCGCCCACACCGCGCCAGCAATGTCCCATCCCTCATCCCCGTCGCCGCCGCCCAGCGCCGTCAAAGGGAACTCGGCACCCATGTCCATGGTATTGAAGTCAAAGGGGGGAGTGGAGTTTGCCTCAAGCGCCGGAAGGTCCATCCCCATGGCCTGGTGGTTGTGCTGGCCCGCGGGCGGTGGTGGCACCACCTCCGGCACCGGCGTCCAGTAGGTACCCTTGTAGAACCCGTCCATAACAGAAGTGACGTCCTTCCGCAGGGCGCGTGCGGTCACCGCAACGGCGGCAGCACCAGGCAAAGCTTCGCGGTACATCTCCACGACGGCGACTGCCTTATCGACGGCAGCGCGGATGGCGTCGCGGGCCGGGCTGAGCGGGAAGACGTACGCGTACGCGAGCATGGCGAACAGCGCCGCCCTCTGCCAGCGGAAGACGTGGTACACGCCGCTCAGGACCTCCTCCGACGCGGTGAGCGCCTGGTGCAGGAGGCGCGTGAGAGCCATCGCGTGCCGCAGCCCGGCGGCGGCGTTGCCGTCGGCCACCGGGGTGGACGTCCCCGCCGCCGTCGCGGCGAGGCAGAGGAAGGGCTGGTAGAGCGCGAGGCAGGCGTGGTGGTAGTGCAGCTCCAGCAGGATGCGCTGCCGCTGGCAGTGGACGAGGATGTTGGAGCTGAGGGCCAGCTCCGGGGTCGAGCCGGCGTCGGTGGAAAACTGCCGGCCCGTGGTGCGCGGCATGTAGTATCCCTTGGGAACCTGGCGGGCCCAGGCGTCGAGGGATTTCATCTGCTCGGACAGCCGGCGCGCGCAGTCCTCGCGGGCGGCGGCGTCGTGGGCGAAGACTTCGCTGCCGCCGACCTCGGTGCACCGGGCGTCGAAGGCGTTGCGGACTGCCGTCGCCGTCTCGAGGAGGCGCAGCGTCTGGGCCTGAAAGCCGGGCCACGGCGGACAGGTCTCGTCGTGGTGGTAATGTGGCGCCAGCCAGCGGGCGTACTCGAGCGTGTCGGTTGGCTGGCGGCAGACGGAGAGGGCGAGCGCGGCGCTGGCGACTACCGGCGGACGGCTGGTCTCGGCCGATAGGCGCGCGTCTAGGGCTTGCAGACTCCACCAGGTGCGTCGGGCACGTTCCTTCTCCGGCCCGGAGAGGTGGGGCGGCGGCTCCGTATGCAGGCCGGAGATGACGGCTGCCATGATGGCCCTGCTCGTCATGGCGTGGGCGGCGTCGATCAGCCCTGCCTCGTAGAGGTAGACGATGCTGAAGACGTAGCACTGCACCGTAGCGATGGACGGGCTTTCTGTGGTGCGGTCAAGGGCTTCCTTGCAGCGGCGGTAGTACTGGAAGCCGGCGACGGAGGGGTAGCTGTGCTCGGGCCGGTCGGTAGCACCGCCCCACGGCTGGCCGGCATCGTCGGCGACGGCAGAGCTGAGCGAGAAGCTGGCGATCTGGACGCAGAGAGCGAGGATGATGTCGACGAGCGGCGACGGCGGCCGGGGCTGGCCCGGGATGGTCTTGGCGATGAGGGAGTGGTACTCCCGCCCAAACTCGGCCTCGCTGAGAATGGGGTAGCCGAAGTAGTGCGATTGCCAGAAGAGGGCGAGATAGTGCGGCTCCTGGCTCGGCAGCAGATAGCTGGCGCCTCTCGAGTCCAATGAAGTTTCCGGAGGGCTGCTGGTGCCCTGGCCCTGGGAGAGACCCCTCAGGTCGAGCGGTGGCCGCGTCTCTTGGAGGAAGCGGCGCATTCGTGTTATGAAGAGAGGTGAGGTGTCGGTGAAAGTGGGAGAGCCGCGGTTGGATGCTCGTACTGACTCCGGTGATGGGAAACCCGCGTCGGATCGTGGTGGCTCAGAGGGAGGCGGTGGCTGCGGAGGTGATGACGGCGATGACCCCGTCGTCGTCGTCGATGTGCTTCCCGGGTTGGGTGAAGCTCCAGAGCCCGAACCGCTGGCGGAGCCACTGCTGCTGGAACTGGAGCTGGGGCCGGCGCCAGAGTTGGCCTTGAGCTCCTCGAGCTGCTTCTTCACCGTCTCCAGCTCGCCGAGCCGGTTGCGCAGCGACTCGACCTCGGTGACGGCGTCGGCGAGGCTCCGGAACTGGGTCCGACGGCCGGTGGCGGCGCACTGGCGACCGCTCTGCTGGCAGTTGGAGCAGGGCCGGTGGTTGTCGCACTTGATGCGCATCAGCTTGCACCAGTCGCAGGCGCAGCGAACCTGAGCTCGTTTGGGCCGGCCCTGCCTGACGCCCCCGGGCTTTGCGTGGGACGGCGACCCGAGGTCTAGCGTCGCGAACATTGGATGCCGTGACCTCTTTCTCTCGGGTCAAGAATAGTTGCGTGGCGTGGCGTATATATGTTACCTAGATAGGTCCATGTGTGTGTCGTGTATCTTGTAAGAGAGTATCTTCTCCTCCCTGCAGCATGTGAGGTGGTGTTTCCGTGCGTGAGCGCGTTGCGCTTGGCGCTTACATACATGCATACAGGCTGTTTGGAGCCGCGCTTTTAGTGTATGTCTGTACTACGTACATACTACTTACTCATGCGGATATAGTAGGTCCATATTACCTATAGGAGATACTTTCCCCCCTACTCCCTGTCAGCCCAGGGGTGCTCGGCATCGCAGCCGCCCTAGATAGCGCCCGGACGTGCTGAAGACCTCGGCCTATAAGCCCTATAAGGCAAGTCAAACAGCAAAACCCCCACGCTATCAGCGAGTTGGACCCCTCAAGCCAACGAATTGATCAGTCACGTGCGGATTCTACGCAGCATAATTCACATTTTGTGGTTGACTCTATTAACTGTTGGAACTACTAATTTCCCCCAAGCTGCAAGCTGGTCGCCGTGCTGCATGTAATCGTAGTGTCTCATTCGGGGATCTCGGTTCTGATGCCCCGGGCGCTACCCGGTACATTCCTTCCCGTCAATCAGAGTGCGACCAGTCAGAGCGCGACGCTTGCGAGGTGTCTGGAACGCCCGGTTTGATGGTTGGTGTTGGTGTTGATGGCGTTGGCGTTGGCGTTGGTGGTTGGTGTTGGTGGTTGGTGTTGGTGGTTGGTGTTGGTGGTTCTGTTGGTGTTGGTGTAAGATAAGACAGGATCCCGGAGGATTCCCGCCCGCTTCCCAATGGCGACACCCGCTCTCGACAGATACATCTGCATCTGGACAAGCTCTCCGTAGGGCTCTAGTAATACATAATAAACGTCGGAGAGAGGTCGTGGTGGACGGTCATGATGCAAACGAAGCAAACGCACCGTCATCATCCACGTCTCCCGGGCGAACGGTGTACAGCCACTGTACCTAGTGTATCTAGAAAGCGTTACCCCGCTTGCTATGTATCTAGGTACACTGTATTAGTGTTCCCTGGCTACCTATCATATCTCATCCAGTGTCTCTCGGCTACATGTAACATCGTCTTTCGAATAACTTGGCGGCGATGCAATGGCATCTTGTGGTGTTGGTGATAGGAACGCCCGGGCATGCGTCCTCCGCTGGCCCCGGCCGACTGCGTCCGGTAGGGAACCGCCGCAGCCCTACATCGCCAACCGAGGCGACGCTTCCGCCGGCATCAACCGTGATTCGTCCTCTACCGGAACCGACGACAGTTGCGAGCTGTCATCATGTGCATACACCATACACCGGTGTGGGCCCAAATAGCAGCATTCTAGAACGTCGAGTACATGTCATATGATATCTCTGCAATGGCCTTCCCTGGCCCCCTTTCCTCGTGGAATCCCGCCCCGCGACCGCCCCGATTCGATCCTGATAAGGAGCTCTTACACGAGATTCCCAGAGACGCCTCGCGGAGCGTAGGTTGTCTAAACGGTGCAAACTTGGGCGTATGCAGCTTGGGTAGTATTGCTTGCTTGGGTCACATCCATTTCCCCCTTCAAGACAGCCCGAGTCTGGGCACGTCAGCTGCTTCTTTCAGAGGCGGTGTGCTATTTGCTATTGCAAGTAATACAGTTACTCAGCGCGTCAGTTCAGCTCAACTATGACTATGTAAGCGACGGAACCTTATAGCAGTACGTACATATTAGCATTTATACACAAGAAAACATTATGATGACTCTTCGTAGAGGACTCTACATCTTGGCTCTTTTCAATCTCAGAAGCACTTCTGGTCTAGATCAATCGATCAAAGAGCCTCCATCCACCGCAATCTCTTTCGGCCGCCAACCTCCCTGTTCTAGTGAAGCCATGGCAACTCGGCGTGTTGACGTGCACCACCACTTCGTGCCAGACTTCTACGCACAAGGTAGGCACACAATCGATTGACCTGTTCCGCATATACAACACCAGTGCTGACACGAGCCACAGCCCTGGAGAGCAACGGCGGAGATCCCTCGGGCTGGCCCGTCCCCGAATGGAGCCTTGAGAAAGATATCGCCTTCAACGGGAAACAGAACACCACCTTCACGTTCCTCTCCATCACGGCCCCGGGCGCAGGCATCCTCCCCATCGCCGAGCAGCCCGTCTTCTGCCGCCGGGCCAACGTGTACGCCTCCGAGATCCGCCGGGCACACCCAGAGAACTACGGCTTCTTCGCCTCCATCCCGTCCCTCCTCGACCCCGCCGCCGCCCACGCTGAGATCACTTACGCCCTGGACGAGCTGCAGGCCGACGGCGTCATCCTCTACACCCGCTACGGCCCGGGCAACCACTACCTCGGCCATCCGGACTTCCGCTCCACCTGGGCCCTGCTCAATGCCCGCGCCGCCACCGTCTTCGTCCACCCGACGCACCCCGTGGACACCGCCCTCGTCAGCCCCTCCCTCCCCCAGCCCATGATCGACTACCCGCACGAGACGACCCGAGCCGCCGTCGACCTCGTCGTCTCGGGGACCGTGCGGTCCTTCCCGGACGTCAAGGTGATCCTCTCGCACGCCGGCGGCACGCTGCCCTACCTCGCCCTCCGCCCCGCGGCCATGCTGCCCTACCTCCCATCGTCGGCTCCCGCGGAGGGCCAGTCGGCGAAGAGCCTGACCGAGAGTTTCATGGAGGACGCGCGGAGCTTCTACTTCGACACCGCGCTGTCGGCGGGCGCGCACACGCTGGCCCTGCTCCGGGAGTTTGCGAGGCCGGGACACGTGCTGTTCGGCAGCGACTTCCCGTACGCGCCGGAGCCCGCCATCGTGGACATGAACGAGCGCCTGTACGACTACGGGGCGCGGGACGAGGAGTTTGTTAGGTCGATCTGCTACGCGGCTGCTGTTCGTTTGTTTCCCCGCCTGGTGCAGATATTTTCTTCGGCTTCTTGAGTACCTGAGACACTTTTTGTAACGAGAGGGTCCTGCGTAGTCGCGATTACAATTTCTGTGCTGCATTCGTGGTTTCAATTTTGCAGCATCACACTTTCTTCATGGCTTTATGAGTTCTACGCTTCTACGAGTGCTCCTGGCTAAGGCGTCAGTGATGGACATGTTCGGTGGTTGGCGAGGGGATGTTTGCCTTTCTTCAACTCTCTACGCCAAGGTTATATGACAAAGTAAACTTTGGGAGCTACGCTTGAGTGTCACTTCTGTGGTTGGGTACGGCATGGATAGCTCTACAAATGCCCCAGTCCTCGTTGGCGAAGCCGTTCAGACGACATCTTTTCCCCTCGGTAAACTGCTGTCCATAAAAATGCATGTGGGTATCCCCGTGACGACAAGAGTTTGCTGTGGTGGTCTGCTAGGCCTGTGGGAGTAAACTACGTTACAACCATAACACGAAGGGACAGGAGGCAACGTCCGAATCGAATTTTATCATTTCACCAATGCGTCTGATCTTGTCAGTTAGGGGACATTTATCGCATAAACAAAAGTCCAATTGTATTCAGAGCCTCATGTTCGTATCTCAACGACGACAACACATGGAAACTTTTGGTTTACCAGGGGTAAACACATCTCGCACGAGAGGTTTGTAAGTGAAGCAAAACACGTAGTTTCGTATTAGATCTCGAGGGTTGCTTGTAGGTAGGAAGGTTGGTAGGCGGAGCCCGATCCGTGGAGGAGGATAATATCCGAGCTGTTATCGGTCGTATCGCGTTATCGATAAGACCTTACGCCATCCTCCATGGATTGACAATGAGGGCTCCCCATCTCGGGCGCCATGGTGCCATGAGCCACAGTAGCCCACGGCTACTGTAGGCCATAGGAGTTGGCAATGGGCATCCCTTCTACCTAATATTCCGACAGAAACACAACTCAATCATACTCAGAGAACACCAGCCCAGCCTCCCGAAACTCCCTCCGAATCGTCTCGGCACGCGCCCCGGACCTGGGCGTGACGACGCACTCGTAGTCGGCCACGCACTGCAGAAACCCCCCTCCCGACTCGCCCCGCGCCCCGCCCGCCCCTTCGCCAAAGTCGAACGCCCACAGCAGCTTGGCCGCGGCCAGGAACAGGTTGCGCTCGGCGAGGTGGATCCCGGGACACACGCGCCGCCCGGCGCCGTACCCGAAGTGGTCGCGGCCGGGCCCGTCGTCGGCGTCGCCGCCGCCGCTCGCGTAGTGCGGCGCCAGCTTGGGGTGCTGCGCGTACCGCTCGGGCGCGAAGTCGGACGGCTTCTCCCAGCGCTGCTTGTCGTGGTGCATGGCCCAGACGTTGAGGACGACCGTGGAGCCCTGCGGGATGAAGTGCCCGTTGACCCAGTCGTCTATTCTCCCAGGGGTAGTATAACCAGTCAGCGACGTTACGTTGCCGTGAGAATTAGGGAAGGGCGGGTTGTCTCTCACCCTTGGCTGCTGCGTGTGATATCCCCAGCGGGGTGACCGGGCGCCAGCGGTGGCTCTCTTTGACGATCATGTTGATGTACGACAGTCTGGGAAAGTCTTCCCACGTCGGGGAACGGTCCTCGCCGACTACCGCGTCGATTTCTTCGTGCGCTCTGTTGTCTCATGTGAGCACGGCCCGCCGAGATAGTCATCAACGCCAGCATGGCAAAGCGACAGTCTAGATATTGCCCTTCGCTGACATAGGTGCATACCTCTTCAAGACCTCCGGAAAGTCTATCATGGCTCGTATCATGGCGATGATGAGAGACGCTGACGTGTCGGAGCCGCCCTCCATGAGAACCCCGCCTAGGAACTGCAGCTGCCTGGGCGTCAGGCCGGCCTTCTCGTTCTGGTCCAACACCTGGTCCATGAAAGACCCCCGGCTCACGCCCCTCGCCCGGCGGTGCTGGACTTGGTCGAGAACCTCGGAGTAGAGGCCGGTCATGAGCTCGCCGACCCGAACGGCGCGGGATCGCCACCTTCCAAAGAGCCTCTCGGGGATGAGCTTCAGCAGCGGGAAGGAGTCGATGGGGGGCGTCGCCCCCACCTCGAGCATCTCGCTCCATTCCTCCATCAGGGAGAAGAGGCGGGTCATGTAATCATCCTGTACTGTTTTCGTCCTGATGCCAAAGACGGGGGAACCTCCTCTGTTAGCCAACATGCCAAAAGGGAGAAGAAGAACAAAAACGACGGCAAAGGAAAGCAGAGCATAGCAGACCGAGTGAGTTGGTGATGCTGTTGCTGTATCTCTTCGGGTGCAACATGTGGTCCTCCGGAGCGACCAGGAAGTCGTGCACGAGCTGCGCGGCCTCGGCGTTCTGCAGACGTACGTGCCATTTGTCGCACTGCTGCTCCGCGAAGAACTGGTGTATCATCTTTCGCAGGCGGCGCCACTCGTCGCCGTACTGCATCAGCAGCAGGTGATCCCCGCGCGTGATGAGCCGTCCGACCTGAAACGCCGGGCGGTGGCTGTACAGGCTGCTCCTCCTGCCGAGCAGCTCCTTGACGAGGCCCGGGTCGGAGACGATGACGGTCGTGTTGGTGAAGCGCTTGAGGGTGTAGATGCCGCCGTACTGCCTGGCCCATTCCGTGAATCTGCAACATGTTAACGTGGTTCAAGTATTCAACCGCACGAGAAGAAACCGTAAGGCGCGAAATACTTGAGATGGGCATTCAATCTCGGAATCAGATGCTCGTTTCCGACGATTGGTCTCGTCGATGGCCCTATGAATACATTTCAGTCAGGTTGGTCGCTCGTTGATATTTCTGACGGTGGAGCTTTTACCTGGCGGTATCTGCGGATCACGCCGGCCTAGTCTCAGAATCTTCCATGACATGAAGAACAGAAACGAAGCTACAAGCCATAGCGGAAGAGCCGATGGCACGATTGCCATGACTGGGTCAAGACTGGATGCCATCATCACGTCGAAATTCCCTGCCGTACGGTGATGGGGTCGGGCGTAGGCTGTCAATATTGCCATGAATTGGGGGCATCGGCTATTTGATAGTCTGCCCCTACTACATAAACTCGCTGCGCCATATTCCAAATTCCGCGGGCCTTGGTGTGTCGCCGTATTCTCCTTCCTTCGCGGAAGCCCGGGCGACTCCAAACCGATTGGCCTCCGAACGTTCTGCTGACGACTTCTCGATCAGGTTATGATCACTCGGGTGTAAATTTAGTAGAAAGACGATTCGAACGGTGAAGAAACAACTTTTACTTGTGATGGCGCCCTCTTACCCGTTCGAGACAGACGGTCCGGCTTCTCCATTGGGAGAGTCGCGACCTGGTCTCGGCATCCTATTGGGGTAAGCAAAGCCCCCCATCCGATAGAAGTCACTGTTTATCCTTTCCCTGTCTTATTTTGAAAACAAGATGATGAATGACTGTCTCTCCAGGACAGCGTGGATGTAGTACATAGGTACAGCCTGTGTCCGAGAAAAGTAATGACATCGCTCGCACGTGCGAAGAGCCCAGCCTACTGCAGCACCTAGAACACGGATTGAACCAGGTTCCCATGCCAAACATGAACGAGACTGACTTCCAAAGAACCATTGCAAAGCATCACTGAAATTCAACATGTCCAAACCCGATAACTCCTGTCGCTTATCTAGCCCCCTCATGTCCAAGCACAGTCGTCCGTAGTATTCCTCGGCGGCAACGTACATAGCAAATTATTACTTGGCAACCGCCTTCTGGTTCACATGTCTGGGCCAATTGGTTTTTGCGCCATTATCATCGACATTATTCCCGTTCGTCAGGTTGTTCTCTGCCTCCGACAAGTCCGTGGTGGTGAGAGCCTCGTACTCAGCATCCAGGGGTTTGCCCTGGTCGAAAAGCAACTGCTCTTCCCAGGACTTGGGGTAGCCATAAGAATCCTCAACTAGATGGTGTTGGAACCACGAGTCTTTCACCTTGGCCACGACGTAGTCCCGGTCGGTGGTGTACTCCCGGAAAAAGGGCCCGATCCACCAGCCGAGGAACACGCCGTCCCAGTAGCCGATGAAGCGTCGAAACGGCACCCACTTCGGCGGTACCGGGTAGGCGTGTCCTCCATCGTAAATTTGTCGTTCCCAATGAGCCTAGGCATAGTATGTGTCACCGGTCAGAGCACACAGCAAGCGGTAAGGAAGCAGTGGATAAAGTGTCTTGATAGATACAAAAGAGACTGCCACAGAGAGCGGCTAGAGATAGCTCTGACGGTAGCCCGTCACGTGGTAGGCACGTGAAACACAGTGGTCTGTGAGCTCGGAGGTTGAGTGGCTCCGTGACAGCATGTCATTTCTAGGTGTAACGACGAGGGGTCTCATTAACGATCTTACGAGGCGTACGGGTAAAAGAGCGTGTGTTGATTACTTCGATGGGTGTCCCTGCGAGCAGCTATCCCTACTATTTGAATGCAGCAAAACGCCACAGGGCCGAAAACCCTAGTGACCCATTTAATCCATTTGCAACGTTCGGAGGCGTATTCAGTAAACCATATCTCTTATGCCCACGCCACTTACGCTTACTCCCCACCGCTTACGAGCTGCGCCGTCACACTAGGCCACCTACGGCAAGGTCCTGGATGAAGTTTTTCTTCCTCTCATAAAGCAGCGCGTCGTGCCAGTACCCGTACCAGTTCTCGAAGAAGACGCGGTCGAGCTGGTAGACCATCCCGCTGCCGGAGGCGCTGAGGTAGATCGTCAGATCCCCCTCCGTCTCTGGGTAGACGAGTCCGCAGGTTCGGTTACCTATTTGACGATCTTGTTCTGGCCGGCGGAGTCGTGGTAGGGCAAAAAGGAGCCAGAGAAGGGCATTATTTCTGTGACGTTGACACGGCAAGTTGGCCAAGATGTCGAGAAACGATTAGCGCTGACGCGAACACCTCCTCCGGCTTCTTGCTTGTTTAAGTAAAGGTCGCTTTCTGGAGTTCTGAAGAACTCCAGGCTGACACAGTCCCGAAGTGGAATCAGGCCTGTAGGACTCGGGTGTCGATATGCAGCCGCGTCCTGGAAATGCCCGATACGTATTACTTCAGCATGTGCGACTGCGGGTGAAACTCCGCTTACTCCCGACCCTCCCGCTTCCAGCTCCGCGGAACTATCAACTTTTCCCATCTTTGGATCCACCCCCCTCTGCTCCCCGGGGCCCGATATGGATACGATCTCGTTGCCTCGGGAAAGTGTCACCTTCCTGGACGCCCCTTGCTTTGGGCATCCAAAGACTTATCGAATTTGTTTGCTCCAGCACTCTGGAGGTGAGAGGGAGTTCGATTTTCGCGAATGCGAACAATAGAAACTCGTCGATAAAGCGTGACATCCAAGTGGTCAGATATGACGATGGATTGGAGAATATTTCCAATAACGTTCAAGGATCCAGATACTTAAGAAGTTGACGAAGCAGCTCACGGTTGATCAGAGTCGTCATTCTCGTTCATTCCTCCACGATAGGCTTTTCCAACATCGCGCCTCCTGCAAAACACCATGTCCATCTCATCCAGCATACCTAGCAGTGCCACCTCGGCCAGCGTGCCTACCAGTGCTGCGAGTACTGTCAGTGACACGGTAAGAAGCGCGTCGGCCCTATTTTCGATAGTTCAAACTGAGCTAATGCGCCCAGTCCGACATGCATGTGAACGATGTGGCAGTTGTAGGCATGGCCTGCCGCCTCGCCGGTGGAATCCACAGTCCCGAGCAACTCTGGGAGGCCATCATGGCCCAGCGCGATGCGTCGTCCGAGATTCCTTCTTGGCGGTGGGATTCATATCGCCGCCGCGACCCGCGGAACGAGAAGACACTAGGAAAGACGACGAAACGTGGATACTTCCTGGAAGCCATCGACCACTTCGACCCGGTCTTCTTCGGCATATCCCCCAAGGAGGCCCAGCAGATGGACCCTCAGCAGCGACTTTCGCTCGAGGTTGCCTGGGAGGCCCTCGAAGATGCTGGGATCGACCCCGAATCGCTCTCCGGGTCCGACACGGCCGTGTTCATGGGCGTCAACTCGGACGACTACAGCAAGCTGCTCCTCGAGGACCTCCCCAACGTAGACGCCTGGATGGGCATCGGCACCGCCTACTGCGGCGTCCCGAATCGAATCTCGTACCACCTGAACCTGATGGGCCCGAGTTCGGCGGTGGACGCAGCCTGCGCCAGCTCGCTTGTGGCGATCCACCACGGCGCCCAGTCCATCACGACGGGAGAGTCAAAGGTCGCCATCGTGGGTGGCGTCAACGCCCTACTTGGCCCCGGCCTCACTGCGGTTCTCGACAAAGCCGGAGCCGTCTCTCCGGATGGCTCGTGTCTCTCGTTCGACGACGATGCCCACGGCTACGGACGCGGCGAGGGGGCTGCCGTCGTTATCCTGAAGAACCTGGCCTACGCCGTCCGAGACGGTGACAACATCCTGGGGGTTCTGAAGGGGACGGCGGTGGCGCAGGACGGCAAGACGAACGGCATCATGGCACCGAGCGCGAAGGCCCAGGAGCTGGTCGCACGACAGGCCCTCCGGCGCGCGAACGACATGGACCCGTCGACGGTCCAGTACGTCGAGGCCCACGCCACCTCGACCCCCCTCGGCGATCCTACGGAGGTCAGCGCGGTTGCGGCCGTCTACGGCTCGGGAGCGAGCAGGCCCCCGGGCGAGCCGGTCATGATCGGCTCGGTAAAGCCCAATGTGGGCCACCTCGAGGCCGGCGCCGGCGCCGTTGGCTTCATCAAAGCTGTCATGGCTATCCGGAATGCCTGCTTCCCCCCGCAGGCCAACCTGAAGAAGCTGAACACCAAGGTAGACTGGAAAAACTGCGGCGTGACCGTGGTGCAAAAAGCGGCCGAATGGCCTGCGCCCTTCGAGCACCTTCGCCGCGCCGCCGTGTGCTCCTACGGATACGGAGGCACCGTGTCACACGCCATCATCGAGGAGACCCCTTCCGAGCTCAGGCAGCTCGAGGCGGTAAATGTGGTCGAAGGGGTCCCCAAAGACGCCGTCCTTCTTCCCATATCATCACCCCAGGAGAAACGCCTTTCTGGGGAAGCCAGCGCCTTGGCTGCGTGGCTCACGAGCCCGGCCGGGAGGCAAGTCGACCTTGCTTTCATCGCCAACACCCTCGCCTTGCGCAGGACCCGGCATGACTACCGAGCTGCCTTCATTGCCGAGAGTCATGACCAAGCGGCCGAGGCCTTGAGCAAGTTTTCCGACGGCAGCCTGCAAGAATGGTCCACACAGGCCGTCGCCCTGAGGCCGGAGGCCCGCAAGGACGTCGTATGGGTCTTCTCCGGTCACGGTGCGCAATGGCAGGATATGGGCAAGGAGCTCGTCCGCAACGCCGTCTTCTACCAGGCGGTACGGGAGCTCGACCCCATCACCGTGGCGGAGAGCGGCTTCTCGGTCGTCTACGCCCTGACAGACGGCCTTCGCTTCGACGAGTCCGACAGCGTCCAGGTGTTGACGTACGCCGTCCAGATCGGACTCGCCGCCGTGCTCGGGAGCATGGGCCTCCGTCCCTCAGCCATCATCGGACACTCGGTGGGCGAGATCGCAGCCACGGTCGTGGCCGGCTCCCTGACGCCTGAAGAAGGCGCTCTCATCGTCACCAGGAGAGCCAAATTATACGCCCGGGTGAAGGGGCAAGGCACCATGTTCCTCGTGAACAAGGCCTTTGAGACGGTCAAGAGCGAACTGCAAGACGGAGGGGATGTCGTTGCCGCCATCGACTCGTCGCCTTCTTCGTGTGTAATCAGCGGCAGCAACGCTGCCGTCCTCGCTTACGTCGAGAAGATAAAAAGCAGCGGGGTCAAGGTTATGAAGGTCGCCACCGACATCGCATTCCACTCGAGCAAGATGCTGAGTCCCCTCGCGGCACCGCTGAAGGAAGTCCTGGCTGGTTCCGTGAACCCCAAGCCAGCGGCCATTCCGTTGTACTCTACGTCTAACACAGACTCTCGCTATCGTGGTATGCGAGACATCGACTATTGGATTAACAACACGGTTAGCCCCGTTCACCTCACATCTGCTATCAAGGCCGCCCTCGACGATGGCCTGCGGCTCTTCCTCGAGGTCTCGAGTCACCCGATCATCACCCACTCCATCAACGAGACTATCATGGACCGGGGCCTTGCAGAGGATGACTTTGCAGTGCTGCCTACACTCCGCCGCAACAAGTCCGCCGAACTGTGCATGCTCCACGCCAGCGGCTCTCTCTTCTCCAAGGGCGCTGATCTGCATCTCCGAGCGCAGCCAGCGGGCTCCAGAAGGGAGTGGTCCTCGGCCGTTCCAAAGACGCAGTGGCTTCACAATCCCATCTGGAGGGACGTAGAGAGCGGCATCGACGCGGCTTCTACTAGCCTTTTGACGCATGATGTCAACAAGCACACGCTGCTCGGCCTCCGCAGCCCCGTGGCCGGGACTAACACGGTGCTCTACTCGACCAAGCTGGACAACACTACCAAGCCCTTCCCCGATAGCAACCCCTTCCACGGCACCGAGATCGTGCCGGCCGCGGTGCTGGTCAACACCTTCCACCACGCAACCCAGGCGGCTACGCTGTCTAACATCACGTTGAGAGTTCCGGTGGCCATCAACGCCCCACGCGATCTCCAGGTGGTCGTGGAAGACGACACGGTCAAGTTGGCGTCGCGCCTGCAAGGGAACCCAGACGAACAGGTCGTCGAGTCGGGCGATCACTCGTGGGTTACGCATACCACGGGTCGCTGGAACCGCGCGACGGGAGATCGACCACCTCCGATCGACATTGAAGAGACCAAGAGACGCATCAACGCCGTCCTCCCTCCCATATTCTCCATCGACTACCTGGACAAGGTCGGCGTATCTGCCATGGGCTTCCCCTGGGCTGTCATGGAGCACCACGGGAACCTCAAGGAGATGCTGGCCCGCGTGGATGTCGCGCCCAACGAGGCCAGCGGGGATGCTCTGCCGTGGGACCCTTCATCCTGGGCCGCCATTCTCGATGCGGCCACGTCCGTGGGCTCGACTATCTTCTTCGATGACCCGAAGCTCCGGATGCCCGCCCAGATCGACAAGGTCCACTTCTTCGCCGAGTATGGCACGCCGCCCCCTAAGACGGGCTGGCTCTACGTCGAAGAGGCCTCGGAGCGAGGTGCCCCGGCGGTCCACGTCAGCGTGTGCGACGACGATGGGCGCGTTATTGTCAAGTTCCAGTCCATGCGCTTCTCCGAGATCGAGGGCACCCCTGGCGCCAGCGGCAGCGTCGAGAGCTTGGTGCATCGGCTCACCTGGGTGCCCGCCCCCTTCTCCCACAAGGCCCTCGGATGGGAGAGAGCCGTTGTTTTTGCTGACGACGACTCGATGGTTAAGCAGGCCGCGGACGGGCTCAAGCTGCCGGCCGACAATGTCACTCGTCTCTCCGCAGCGGCTGACTTGGCCCAAGGCGTCGTTGGCCTCTCCGCCAACACGGCCGTGATATACTGCCCCGGTGACACATCTTCGCTCTCCGAGGTGCCGGCCCGGTCGGAAGGTTTCATCGCCGAGCTGCTGACACTGGTCAAGCACTTGGTCCGCGAAGCCTCGTCAGTCAGCAACGTCAAAGTCTTCGCTGTCACGCGGGGCGTCGGCTTCGCCGCCACGCCCACTTCGCTGGCGCAGGCACCGCTGCACGGCCTGGCCCGGATCATCGCGTCGGAGCACGGCGACAGCTGGGGCGCGCTGGTCGACCTCGAAGACGACGGTTCGCCGCTCCCGAGCCTTGCTCTGAGGTACGTGCAAGATCAGGACGTCGTCCGCGTCGAGGACGACATGCCGCGCGTCGCACGCCTGCAGCCGCTGCCGCGAAACCTCGCTTTCACCGGCGAGGAGGCGGCGAGACGCAGTCTCCTCCCCAAGCCCGAAGGCACGTACGTGATCACCGGAGGGCTCGGAGCGCTGGGTCTCGAGGTCACCGGCTGGCTCGCCGAGAAGGGGGCGCGCAGGCTCGTGCTGCTGTCGCGACGGGGTCTTCCCGCCTGCCGTGACCGGGCCGGCCTTCCGGCGGACGACTTCCTCAGACCCGCCGTCGACAAGGTGCAGGAGCTGGAGCGCCTCGGTGTGACGGTCCATGTAGTTCCGATGGATATCGGAGCCCCCGACGCGGACGTCCAGCTCCGCGACGCCCTGGCGCGGCTAGATGTCCCCGAGGTCCTCGGCGTCGTGCATGCGGCGGGCACGCTCGCCAATGAGCTCGTGATGGAGACGACACCAGAGGCCTTCCATAACGTGCTTCACCCCAAAGTGTCAGGCGCGCTCGCGCTGCACCGGGCGTTCCCGCCGGGCACGCTGGACTGGATGGTGCTCTTCAGCTCATGTGGGCAGCTGTTCGGGTTCCCGGGACAGAGTAGCTACGCCAGCGGGAACGCGTTCCTGGACGCGCTGGCGACGCACCGGCGCCGTTCGCAAACAGGCGACACCACACTAGCCGCCCAGTGGACCAGCTGGCGCGGCCTCGGCATGGCCGCCAGCACCGACTTCATCAACGCCGAGCTGCGCAGCAAGGGCATCACCGACATCACGATCGAGGAGGGCTTCCGCGCCTGGGAGCACCTGGGCCGCTACGACATCGACCATGGCGTCGTGTTGCGCAGCCTGGCCCTCGATGAAGACGAGCCTCTGCCCGCTCCCATCTTGGAGGGCATTGCCGTGCGAAGGGCGCGTACGGCGGTGGCGGTCGGGTCAAGTGGGGCCGATAGCACGGGAACGGTGGGGTCGGGTGGGGCCGTCGATGCCGACATGCCCGCCGGCGGCCCGGAGCTCAAGGATTGGCTCGACCGGAAGGTCCGCGGGGTCATCAGCAGCGTTCTGATGCTTGGGGACGCGGACGAGGTCGACGGCCGCGCCGCGATCGCCGACCTGGGCGTCGACAGCGTACTCACCGTCACGCTGCGGCAGAAGCTCCAAAGCGCGTTGAAGGTTAAGGCGCCGCCAACGCTGACGTGGAGCCACCCGACGGCGAATCACCTCGTGGGCTGGTTTGCCGAGAAAATTGGCGGCAGGGATTGAGTTGCGATATGGTATTGCGCTGACAAACAGTGCTGATTATGAAATTAGGAGGATCGTCAATTACTAATACAATGCGTCGATTCTCAACTTACCCAGAGGAGTAATCGGAGTTCTCGGAGAACAGTGTTCGCCCCCGGATTAGGAAATCCGGTTTCTGTAACTGTTCCCCGGGGTCCTCAACACCGTGTATGTTTGTGTATATGTGTGTTATCTATCGTAACAACCACGAGGCGCAAGGACTATGGCTGCACTCCCTTGCCTCCGCCCCAAGCCTAAACCATGTCTCTGATAGATCAGCCCGCCATTCCCAAAGGCTCCCTCGTGCTTGTCATCGGGGCCAACGGCTTCATCGGCTCCAATATCTCCGACCAGCTTCTCAAGCTCGGTTACAAAGTCCGCGGCACGACTCGCAACCCTGCCAAGAACACCTGGATCACCAGCCTCTTCGATTGCAAATATGGCGCCGGCAACTTCGAGCTGGTCTCCGTGCCGGACATGGAAGTACCAAATGCCTTTGACGAAGCCGTTAGGGGCGTCTCGGCCGTCGTACACACCGCGACTAATTTTACAATGAGTCCGGACCCTCACGCCGTGATACCCGGGACCGTCGCTGGCACCGTCAATGCCATGGCGTCGGCCATGCGGGAGCCGACCGTCAGGCGCTTCGTCTTGACGTCGTCCTCGGCCTCGGCCCTGATCCCGAAGCCCGATACGCCAGGCGTCGTGACGACGAAGACGTGGAACGACGAGATTGTCGAGTTCGCCTTCCGCGACCCTCCCTACGAACCCGAGCGCGCGTACCCCGTGTATGCCGCCAGCAAGACGCTGTCCGAGAAGGAGGCCTGGAACTTCGTGAAGCGCGAAAAGCCCGGCTTCGTCTTCAACGCCGTACTGCCCAACATCAACTTCGGCGCCAGCTTGGACCCGGCGGGCCAGGGCCACCCGTCGACGTCGGGTATGGTCGCCGAGCTTCAAGGGAAATCCGGCCCCGCTGGCCGGTCTCCCAGCTCGTGAGTCTCACTCCGGACTTGTCCCGAAACCTGTCGCGCTAACTACGTTGAAACTGGTAGAGTACTTTGTCGACGTGCAGGACGATGCCCTGCTCCACGTGGCCGCGATGATTCATCCAGACGTCCAGTCCGAGCGCGTCTTTGCCTTCGCCGAGCCCGTCAACGGCGACCGCGTGCTCGCCGTCCTGCGCAAGCTTTACCCCGGCCGGAGCTTCCCAGCTAACTTCCAAAGTGAGGAAGACCTCAACGAGATCGTCCCGCGGGCCCGCGCCGAACGGTTGCTGCGGGACATGGGCAAGGACGGGTGGACGAGTCTTGAGGAGAGTGTCAAGAGGAACACGGAGGATATCGATGCCGGTTGCGGGAATTAGTATCGAGAAAAGATGGTTTCAAGGAATGGCCTGAATCTGGGAACTCTCACGTCGTAGACTAGCAGCCAATCTTGGATCGGCACGCACCTGGCGTAAACCAACAGAGCCATCAGTTGGGAGCCAATCGAGAGACTGTGGCGGCTGACTGCAGAAGGAGGTCTTGGCTGCGTCGCTGCCTGAATGGTGCACATGAATCCCGAGCCTGGTCTTCTCTTGATTCCAAAGCCTGATTTCCCCGCCTTGTTTGAAGAACCGCAACATCATCAACTCGAACCTCGTGTTCTACTGACCTCAACTTCAACTTGATCACGGCATCCACTCTTAGACCTCCATGGCCCGACCGGGCCGCCAGGAGATAATGGAGGATGGCCCGTGGTAGGGCTAATTCAGGAGGGCAGGTTAAGGTAGCCTTAAGCCCCAGCTGCCTGTATCGATATCTTGCCTTCCCACCCCACCACTGGGCGTGTTTGGACTGTATCTGCTTTTTTGCAAGCCGTTTGATCCCTGCTAGGGTTGCCCGTTGCCCCAAGGGGACCGGGAGTGTCGTGCCCTGCTTAGCTAGCCGGTCTGCCTACTCGTTGCCTTTTATCCCTTGGTGCCCTGGGGCCCAGTGCGTTTGTATATCGGCGATCCTAGCTGCCTCCTGGATCTCTAGGAAGGATGCTTGTGAGGAGTCCGGAGCCTCGCCCCGGATCCCTTGTATAACGCTGGTGTTGTCAATACAGATGTGTATGGGATGGCCTTGAGAGGTAAGTAGGGCCCGCCGGAGCCCGGCCCTTGCCCCTTCGACCTTCCCATCGAACACTTCTGCGAGGCCAAGTCGTCCACATCCCTGGGCTATGCGTTTCGTACCTCGGTAGATGACAAACCAATATCCCGTGGTTCCATTAGACGCCTTAGAGCCGTCTGAATAGATAACCATGTGGTTGTCTGGTATGGTCTTTAGCCAGACTAGAAAGGCTCTAGCCGCCTCTTCTTTTGTCTGTAGGACTATCAGATCTAGTGACCCCGGGGGATACTGTTTCTGTAGTAGTAATGGTCTTGTGCACTTGGGTACGAGGCTTGCCGTTTGTTGTAGTCTGGTCTGTTGCCGCCCCTGTTGCGTGAGCCTGGGGACCAGGGGATGTTGTTGATCGACCCTCTGTAGCCGTACTGCGAAGCGTAGGCGGGCACCCTCAAGGGCGACCTTCCCAGTAGGAAGGCCGGCATCCCGGAGGAGGCTGCTGATTGGGGTCGTCTTCCACACTGGCAGGATAGCCCGTGCTGCTGCTGTAATAGTTGTAGTAATCTTTTGTAGTAGTCCCTTCTGTGTATTACCTCGATACCAGGTTTCGGCGCCATATAGGGCAGTTGGGAGGATACAGGCAACTACGGCCTTGTGCACAGCAGCCGCTGGGAGGCCTCCTTTTGTGTTTGTTAGGTGCCTGAGGTGTTGGGCAGCCTTCTTTGCTATAGCCACTCTTGTCTCAACGTGGTGTCGAAAGGAGAGCCGTCTGTCGAACCAGACCCCTAGCCAACGGATGGGCTTAACTGAGGCCTTAATTTCAAGGTCTATCGCTTTGATTGGTGGTAGATCCTTGGGTTTGGGTTGTTTGTGTTTTCTGGTGAAGTGGATGGCTTCGCACTTGGTTGGGTCAAAAGAGACCTTGTTTTGGGTGCCCCAGTCCGGGATTTTGGTGATCTCCTGGCCTGCGGATGTTGTATTTTCCTCGAGAGACGGGCTGGTGGTCAAAAGGGCTATATCATCAGCATACCCAAACCGGAGCCTGGGGTCGTCTGCTAGGATCTCGGCCATATAGAGCAAAAAGACGATAGGGGAGAGTGGGGAGCCCTGGGGCAACCCACAGGCCAGAGGGAAGTCCTCTGTTGTTGTCTCCTCGAGCCTGACCCTAGCAGTACGGTTTGAGGTAAAGGCGAATATTACCCTGATGAGGTTGTTGGGCCAGCCCTGCTGCCGGAGCCTGACAATAAGGCGGTTCCGAAGGACAGAATCGAAGGCCCCTTTGACGTCCATGGTTACTAGTGTAGCTGTAAGCCCCTTTTCGAGAGCCCTCTCAACGTCGTGAGTGAGACAGGTTGTTAGGTCGATTGCTGCTCTGCCTGGTAGGGCCCCTATTTGCCGTGGGCTGGCCACTCCTTCCAGGATAGTAAGGTAGGCCATCCTCCTGGCTATTAGCCTTTCAAGTCCCTTTCCCAAGCAGGATAGAAGGGATATTGGCCGCCAGAATCCAGCTTTTGAGAAGTCAGTCTTCCCAGGCTTCTGAATCATAACCACCTCTGCTGTGCGGAAGGACCGGGGGAAGTAGCCTGTTTGGATGCAGGCTTGGAATAATAGCCTAATAGGCTCAGCTATAAGGTCCCAGCAGGCCTTAAGCAGCCTCGTAGTAATTCCATCAATGCCAGGGGTCGTTGTTTTTGTTAGGGTGGCCACCCTTACTTCCTCCTGGCTAATAGTAGCCTGCCAGGGTATCTGTCTTCTTGGGACTGTAGGGACCTCAAAGGGGTCCTCAGGTAGGTCATCCATATTATCGAATCTCTCCAGAAGGGCCTTCCGTAGGGCCTGGGCCCTATCCTGACTGTTGTTGTACGTCTGGCCCTCAACCACTAAAGGGGGGGCCTTAACCGCTAGGCTGGCCTTCTTTCAACGACAAAAAGGGCATATTTCAACTCCCATGCTACCCTCTCAACGAGTACCGCGACACGGTCGCAGACGGAGACGCGCCCGCCTCCGCAGATGTCGACAATCTCAAAGCTGATCTTATCGAAAGAGGTCGCAAGTTCGTTGAATATTGCATCGCCGAGAAAGGCCAGCAAACCTTCCGCTACGATGGCCTGGCATTCTCCCAGCAAGGCGGGGGTTTTTTCCGTTCGGACACGTACGACGACGACGCCGAGTCTTTCTACTCGCGTAGCTATGGCAGAGGGGATGAGCCGGTGGGTGGCAAGGACACGGCATCTCACGTAGGTCTCAATCTCATTTCCAAAACGTATGTTCACGTCGACGCTAACAATCGTGCAGTTGGATGGCGTTGTAGTCATTGACTTCGAGTCTTACCTCAAGTATCAGACAGCAAACACCCCGCTCCTAGGCGACCTGCACCGCTATATGGGCATTACAGAATGTGGATGTAACGAGTGCCGTCAGAGCTTCCAGGAGGTCTACAAGTCCGCATGGAACAAAAAGACCAAGGACAAGAAGCTTTCAAGCGAGCAGCTCTTGATGCTTCCTCCTAGTAGCCTATGACTATCCACACATACACCCTACTCCTCGGTTATCTTTTGCTTTCCCCTCAGAACTAGTACATGCGATTCCTCAGGACAACGGCCGCCACAATTGAAGCAATCTAGGCAAATATGAAAATCTCCCCCGTTACAAACTAAACAAAGAAAATAGCTGCAGTCCTCCGAGATGCTAAGAAGGCAGACCTCACAGCATCGAAATGAACTGTTATGAGATCTTGTGTTGACCTCTGCAACCATCCGGTCCACGTCCAGTGATATATTTCGCTTCTTTCCACTTTGGAGCAGAAGCTGTGAGATTTCAGTGTGTCCGTGACTTCTTGCCCACCATAAGGGGGTCCGGCCAAACTGATCACGAGAGTCGAGATTGACGGCTTCCGTAGCCAACAGAAACTTCACAACGTCAATGTGGCCTTTTCTAGCCGCTGCAGACAGAGGTGTTGAGCCGTAATGGTCCTTCCAATCCAAGAACGAAGAGTCCCGATTTGACAGGATATTGACTACCGCGGCATGTCCCTCTGTAGATGCAAAAAACAATGGCGTCCGGCTTAGGTGATCCACTCAAAAGGGGGAGACGTGGTTATCAGCAGGTAACAGCTGTAAAACTGACTCGTGACCGCTCTCCGCAGCATATGAGAGAGCTGTTCGACTGTGCCGAGGGCTTTTATGATCGAGATTGACACGAGCAGTAAGTACCTTGACAATTTCGAGATGGCCGTTGTCTGAGGCTGAATTGAGTGGTGTCCATCCGTCGTTAGTAGCCACCAACACGTCTGCTCCTTTCTCTAGAAGAATCTTGACAACGTTGAGTTGGCCATTACATGATGCTGCATAGAGTGGCGTCCATCCGTCGGTATCAGCCATCGAGACATCTGCTCCACTTTCAAGAAGGACCTTAACGACGTCGAGGTGGCCGTTTGATGATGCTGAATAGAGTGGTGTCCATCCGTCGGTATCAGCCACCGAGACATCTGCTCCAATTTCAAGAAGGACCTTAACGACTTCGAGGTGGCCGTTACTTGAGGCTGAATGGAGTGGTGTCCATCCGTCGTTAGTAGCCACCAACACGTCTGCTCCTTTCTCTAGAAGAATCTTGACGACGTTGAGTTGGCCATTACATGATGCTGCATAGAGTGGCGTCCATCCGTCGGTATCAGCCATCGAGACATCTGCTCCACTTTCAAGAAGGACCTTAACGACGTCGAGGTGGCCGTTTGATGATGCTGAATAGAGTGGTGTCCATCCGTCGGTATCAGCCACCGAGACATCTGCTCCAATTTCAAGAAGGACCTTAACGACTTCGAGGTGGCCGTTACTTGAGGCTGAATGGAGTGGTGTCCATCCGTCGGTATCAGCCACCGAGACATCTGCTCCAATTTCAAGAAGGACCTTAAAGACGTCGAGGTGGCCGTTACTTGAGGCTAAATGGAGTGGTGTCCATCCGTCGGTATCAGCCACCGAGACGTCTGCTCCGGTTTCGAGAAGGACCATAACGACTTCGAGGTGGCCGTTACATGATGCTGCGTTCAGTGGTGTCCATCCGTCGGTATCAGCCACCGAGACATCTGCTCCACTTTCAAGAAGGACCTTGACGACTTCGAGGTGGCCGTTACTTGAGGCTGAATACAGTGGTGTACGTCCGTTGGTATTAGCCACAGAGACGTCTGCTCCGTTTTCGAGAAGGACCTTGACGACTTCGAGGTGGCCGTCACTTGAGGCTGAATGGAGTGGTGTCCATCCGTCGTTAGTAGCCACCAACACGTCTGCTCCTTTCTCTAGAAGAATCTTGACAACGTTGAGGTGGCCGTTACTTGAGGCTGCTTTGAGTGGTGTCCATCCGTTCTTCTTAGCCACCGAGACGTCTGCTCCGCTTGCAAGAAGGACCTTAACGACGTCGAGGTGACCGTTACTTGAGGCGGAATGGAGTGGTGTCCGTCCGTCGTTAGTAGCCACCAACACGTCTGCTCCTTTCTCTAGAAGAATCTTGACGACGTCGAGGTGGCCGTTACTTGAGGCTGCGTTGAGTGGTGTCCATCCGTTAGTATTAGCCACTGAGACGTCTGCT
>WIGO01000222.1:0-74082 GCA_014235945.1 Colletotrichum plurivorum
TCTGGTCGTATTTGTGAAGAGGTCGTGGTTGGGTGGCGCACTCGCTTGTCTGGCGCACTCGCTTATCAACCACGTTATTCCAAAAAATTACTACGGCCTTAAGAACTTCAAAAGGGAAGGTGGAGAGGGAGCTGGCTTGGAGTGGGCAGAAGAAAAAAGGCTGGCAGCTGCACATCAAAACAAAACGCAACACTGCGTGTCACGAATTTGATCTCATGACTTGAACGCCGAGCCTTACTTGCCGATCACCCACTGAACCATGATGAGCCTCGCCGCCACAAACAAGTCAAGAGGAGAAGAGGCACAAGAACCAGAGGACAGAAATCCAGCCTGGTTTTGCCTGCATGACATTTTCAGCAAGAAGCCAGCAAGCCTCCGTCTGTGGGATGATAATCTTCGAGCGGGGAAGTAAAAACGCCTAAAGACGCCACCATGCATGTAAGACGCGAATCTTGGAGGCCTCCAACTGGAATTCGAGGAACCGACGCATCCTCGGGTTTGGCCTGCAGACAACTATTAGCAAGACACGTATCTTACGTCGTCCGAAAAGATAGAATGGGCACCCTCGGTTCTCCCATCGCTTCATCAATTTGCTCCGGCATTTGTTATTTCTAAAGTTTAATGCGATTACCTGAATATGTATACGCTAAACCCAGGACCGTATTTCTCATCGTGTTGGGCCTAAATCTCTTTCAAAACACAACGCGACATCATGTCCCATCCTCGGTTGCCACATAATCATATTCGTCTTTTACGACTGAACCCAGTTTTGTCTGATCCTAACATCGGGAGCCTCGAAGCCACTCCAATAAGCGAAGCACCACCATACTACGCTCTAAGCCACTCTTGGGGTACCCAGATTCAAGATGTGACAGTTCAAGTCGACGGTCAGTCAGTGGTTGTGTCTCCGGATCTGGCTGCTGGTCTACAGCGACTCCGTGAGCTTGCCGGCGAGAGCTCCAATCTACAGCCTCGTTTAGACACCATCTGGATCGACAACCTATGCATCAATCAAAGAGATTTACCAGAGCTTGCATCTCAGGTACAGATGATGGGGAAAATCTACTCTAAAGCTATCAGAACTCTCATCTGGCTTGGTCCCGATTCTGGTTCGACGTCGCTCGCCTGGAGCCTACTTGACCGCATATACGCAGTGTTCAGAAGCCAAACGCCTTCCGCAAGACGCCTGGAAGATATTCCTGGACATCTCTTCTCTCAGATCGCACATGATGCTTCTGGCCTACCGCCTCTAGACGATGAGCAGTGGGTCAGGCTGAAAGACCTATTAAGGGTAAGGTGGTTCAGCAGAATATGGGTTATTCAAGAAGTTGTGTTGTCATTGGAAGATCCCATCATTGTGTATGGCAGGCACGTATACCCGTGGGGCCGTCTTGGATGGGCTGCCGCTTGGCTACGTCGGAAGGGGTATTTTCGACTGCCCCAAATTCCACCAGAGATTCGCAGCGTGGATACGATCTGCCTCTTCCGACGACCTCAACAAAAATGGCCAATCGATGCATTAATGTCCTACACGCAGATCAAATTCCATGCTTCGGACCAAAGAGATAAGGTGTATGGGTTGCTTGGATTAGCAGCCGAGTGCCAGGACGATGCATCATTCCCCGAAGCGTTGCGTCCGGACTACAATATCGACGTGGCAGAACTGTACGCGAAGGTCGGACGGTATCTACTGGAAAGCGGTAGTTCGCTTGCCATCACGACTCGCTGCCGGGGTACGAGCGGTAGTTTGACGAGACAGGGCCGACGGCATGAACTTCCCAGGCTGCCCCCGTGGTCCCCTGACTGGAGTGATTTCCGCGTCTTCAACGACAGGATTCGGACGAGCTTTGCCTGGATTGATCGCTCTGGCTCTTCGACATCAGTAACTCTAGGATACCCGACTCAATACAGGGCTTCGGCCGGGCTCGGGGTAAAGCTCCATCCGGAGGGGAAGGATCCTTCGTCCCTCCGAGTCTCAGGCTTTCGAGTCGATGAGGTTACCCGAGCTATTCCCTTCAACACAGAGATGTTGAAGATGGATGAATTCTGGCCTCAATTCGCCGCCAGGTACTCGCTTGTTACGGAAGCGGCGATCTCAGGCGTTTTGAATGAGGAGATAGAAGATTGGGCAGTAAGCTTCATCAAAACCACCACAGCTGAACAACATCGTCTCGCAGGGCGAAGCTACGAACAGAGCATTAGAGACGGACTGGCATATCTGCGCCAACATGTGTTGCAGAATGATTCTCAGCTGTCGCTCTTCAATCTGAAGAGTAGAAGCCAGGACGGTTTGGACCTCTTGCGGCGTCTGTCGAAGAACGGGGATCCCGAGGAGTACGAGGCTTTGGCGCGGAACTTCTGTTTCAGCCGGTGTTTCTTCATTACCGCCAGTGGGCGAATGGGCACTGGGCCGTCAGACACCCAGGTTGGTGATACGATCTCGGTAATTCTAGGTGGAGGTGTCCCATACATTGCGAGGCGAAAACTAGATGACAAAGGCGGCTGGGTCTTTGTAGGATAATCCTACGTGGATGGACTCATCAACGGCGAGGCCATAGCCGCATGGGAACAAGGAAGACTACAAGAGGAGATGTTTGAATATCAGTGACGTGGCGTGTGAAGGCGGATATTGACGATCAAGTCATGCGCCTTCGGATTGTATCATGGGTTCATGCGTCTAGCTGTATGTACTCGGTATATTCTCTGGACAACAGTTATAAAGGTTCTCGTAGACAGGAGGTTATCTCAGGACGACTTGGAATAGACCAACCTGTCTTGACCGATCAGTCAGCCGTGCACCGCTTGCCTACGGGCCCCCCTCGCTTCACCCCGACTCCTCGGCCCGCGATAGCCAACTTCGATCATCGGGACCGCATATTGTATCTCCCAAGTCATCAAAGCCAGCACAGTGGTGCAAAGCCTCAACCAGACAGACACGGTAAAATCCGTCATAGCTCCTCTTGCTCGGATGCTCATCCAGGAGAGGAGAGGGAATCCGGAGACGCCTGTAAGACGCAACGAAGACGACGAGGCTCAGCCACGGGCTTTGCATGCAAGCAATCCGTTGGAGTGAACGAAGAGGGACATGGAGCCCTTCGAGGAGCCCATGTCCCGGAAAGAGGCCTACGAGGACAGGCAGCGCGCCGCCCTCCAGCACCAGGTCGAGAGCTACCACGTCCACCTCAATCTCTTCCCTCCGCCCCTGGCTGAGCCCAGCGTCTGTCTCAAGGAGCGTTGGCCTCGCAACTACAAGATCGCCGAGGCAAGGTCTTTCCTCATGCCCCGCCAAGCGAGATCGTTTAACGGACTGGGGTCAAACATCGGGTCTGGGACAAGGAATACGTCCTCGGTCCGATCAGAGTAAGGCGTTCTCGTTCGCACCGATGAGGCTAGCGAGGTTGCCGTGAAGCCCTTCTTCCTAGACGAAGTAGACGCCGTCCTAACTGGAGTTGTCATCGTGGCAACCGCTCGCTGGTGCTCCTCCAGATCCGCGTCGAGCAAGGCCTCTACCCGGCCTGACAGGTCTCCAGCGACAACGATAGCGTTGGCACGGCGCCGTGGTGCGCGGTGCGGAAGATATGGGTTGTAGCCGGGCACCTGTTCGGGTCGGGCCCCAATCCGCCTATCCAAAGGCCCCTCGACGATTTCAACGCATTTGAGACCCTCGCCTAACAGCCTGCGGTCGCGTATGAGAAGGACAGAGCTAGGTGGTTTGACCGGTGGCTGTGCGCCCATCTGGACGTCCATATGGACGCTACGCCACCGGATGCCGGTCGCCTGCCTGTTCTTGACAGAAATAGTTTGGTTTTGACCTCGAGAGGGCTAGGAAGAGTTGGGCAAACGGGATGACGGTATCGGGCTCTATGCCTTGAGGGCGAGCATCGGAACTGGAGGGCTAGTTCGTTCTCTCCCATTAGATTTCGTATGCAATGTGATGATTAGGCGGTATAGCTCTTCTATTATACATGCAGGGTCTTTTAGGTTGCGGTAATTTTTGACTCCTGTCGGCTTCCTTGAGGCTGTGATTGCATCGCCACTTTCTGTCCTCGTGTCTTCGTATGTCCTCCACCAGGAATTCTAACGGTCAGTGGCTCAACCCTTTGGCGCGAGCCTTGGAGACGTGCCGCCAGTACCTCTCGGCGCTGCCCTCCCTCATTCGTCGCCCGTAGCGCGCCATGGCGAAGATGCTTGCGTTCCAGACAAAGCCAATAACGGCAACGATGATGTATGTGTCGCGGTAGCCCATGTGGTTGAGCCAGGGCGTGATGGCATAGTTGATGGCGAAGCTCATGGTGTTCCGGATGATGACGCACGTGGTGACCATGTCGCCGCTGAGGTGCGGGTACGACGCGATGGCGTACCCGAGCGAGCCGGCGACGGAGAGCGCGTTGTTCACGGCGAGCGTGAACTGGGAGACCACGAGCCACATCCAGTGGACGTGGTAGGCGACGCCGAGGCCGTAGAGGAGCATGCTGAAGGGCACAAGCAGCATCGAGGCGGAGAAGAGCCAGAGGGTGTGCTCCGACTCGGAGATGCCGCCGTTGCGGCGCGCCAGGCGGATGGTGAGGAGCTGGCCAACCTTGCCACAGTAGTAGCCTCTGACCGACAGAGAGGGTGTGGGTTAGCCGGGTACGTCGCGATGGGGCACGAAAGCTGATCATATGGTTTGGGGTCTGCTCACCCGACGATGGTGCCCAAGACGCCGCCTGCGTAGGCCGCGGCCACGCCGGCCGTGCTGAAGCCGTACATTGTGGTGTAGACGGTGCCGGCCGTGGCGTTCTGGACGCCGGACCAGACGAGGTTGTTTGCGCCGTACATCAGTCTGTGACGGGGGTCAGCGTCATATCCCAGTCGTTGTTCCAGAGATCCATACCCTGCGTAAACGACCGAGGGGTACGTAAAACCACGTAGGGCTCCGAGCGCGCTGTCGAGAAGCCGGTTCGGTCTTGGCTTGTCCTTGATCCCCAGCTTCTGTATGTAAGTCTTGCGTGGGTATTCCGCCTGTCCCGTTTCGCCGTCGACAGGTGCTGCAGCTGACGTCTGTTTCTTGTCGCTGCCGCTTGCTGCTTTTGCCTCAGTGTCACTACCGGTTGTGGAGTCTGCGACTCGGGATTGGATTACGACGCCCTCGTCTTGACCGTGCGACCTGGCGGGCCTATCGTAGTTGGTCTCTTCCATGAAGAGGAAGCAATACACCAGAGCAATGCCGTTGAAAATCGCGCACCACCACTGCCGTATGATTTGTGATTAGATACACAGAGACGACAGCTGTATTTGGAGAGGGGTTCATACCAGCGTCCACTTCCAGCCCATGCCTACGTTAATGAAGCCTGAGAGCATTGGGGCGAGCTTGCCCGTCATCGAGAGGCCCCATCCGTACAGGGCGAGATACTTTGGGCGTTGATGGGCGAACCACTGCAGTCGAGTTAGCCCACTTCTAGGCTCGTTGTACGATTACCTCTTACGATGTCTGTAATGGAAATTTCGCAGAGCGACTCAACCGGCGCGCCGAAGAGGCCGAGGAGGATGCGGCTTGCCAGGTACGTGTGCTTTGTGGTACACATCGGGGCCGTGGCAAGAATGATCTGAACAGGATGTAAGTATGCGCAATGTTGGCTTCTTTGTACCGTCGTCTTTGTCAACCGAACTTACGATGTTGGCTACAAGGGAAGCTAAGTACGCTGGCCGTTTGCCGTACTGCAGGGCGAGCGGCTGCCAAATGATGCAGCCCCAGCCGTAGAAAAGAAACTTGCCGTCTTGCGTCAGAACATACCCTTCCCAAAGCAAAACAAGCGAAGGGAAAAACGGGAAGAAAAGGAGCTAAAAGAGCAAGACAGAGCTCAGATGTCATCTCACCATGATGCCGGTTCCATTGTTGATGTCTGTTAAAGACAGGCCCGTGGCCTGCCGGATCGGGGTGACGACCGAGTATACAGCGCTGCTCGGGATCGCGATCATGATAGTGTACACGATGACGCAAGACGTTGCCAGAAGCTTCCTCTTCTTCGTCCAGTTGAGGGGGTCTTCCGGATCCTCACACGGTCGTGGAATGAGGATGATGTCCCCCTGGTCGGCGGCGTGCTGCCCGGCCACGGAGCCGTCGACGTCGACGAGGCGGGTGGTGCCTGGGGGCAGGTCATCTGCGGGCTTGCCGAGTGCCATTGCTGTATTTGCAGAGTTCTGCTTTTGATGGTTGTTGGTTTCGGAGGAAAGGGGGACACGGAAACGTTTCCGGCGTGTGCTAGGCAGTGCGATCTACGCCTCTTATGGAGATGGGATGCCTCGAGCTGCGGGGTGACGATGGGCGGCTGACTGACCAGCTCGATACTCGTTTATCAGCTTGAGTGAGCTATCTCGAGGTTCTGATAAGCAGAAGCAAGCATAGCAAATCTAGAGGGCCTGCGATGCGGGGGACGAGGAGGAGGAGGCGGCAAGGCCCGATAAGAAGCATGCATCCGAGGCCCAGAAACCGCCGGGTTCACGAGATGCCTATCAAACGCATCGGACGTTTCCCGACCGCTTTAACCCCCATTTGTATTGAGGGGTGTTCCGATGAGATATGCTTCTTTGGGGATCCGGGTATCTTCATCCTGTAAGATTCCCTGTTTCTCGCGTTGGGGGAGGCGGGCAAAGCGGGTCCCCCCGGACATGCATACAGGAACGACGTGGGATGATCGATTGCGCGGGGATTAAGACCGGCATCTGCACCCGACGGGGGAAAGGCGAGATAGGCCGGATCCATGTATTGTGGGTAGTTGGAGTTATAGATAGTTGTTGGTTGTCTTAGATAATGCAGGAGTACATTTCTTGAGAGGCGGGAATGATGCGTTCAAATGGCCGAAGAACCCCCAAATTGCTCGTTGATAACGAATAAGACGACGACGATGGACGACAGAGATGATGGACGACAGAGATGATGGACGACAGAGATGATGGACGACAGAGATGATGGACAATGAGTCCTAAATTTGACTATAGAATCTTTCAATATTGAATGGCTCCAAATGCTTAAGTTGGCAACCAGTAGAACGGCTCGGACTCATCACAGGTTCTCCCTCGGTCACGGCGCCGGCCGGCAGCGTCTCGGTGACAAAAGTAGTGTACTCGTCGTTGCCCGTCAGCGGACCGAACCTCAGAACCGTCCACTGGTCCAGCAACGGCGCGTCGTCGATGTCATGCTCCGGGCCGCGCCACTCGGAAGGTACCCAGCCCCGGAACGGACCCAGCCGGTGCCAGCCGAAGCGGAGGAGCGGGTGAGGTTTAGTCGGCCAGTGTTTCCAGACATCGACGGGCTGCGTCAGCAGGTGGTCCACAAATGCGTTTCCATAGTCAACGAGGACCGCTCGGGGTTCCTCCAAGGGCTGGCTCTCGTTCCTCATCGTTATTATGACATTTCTTGGGAGAAGCTTGCCGTAGTGGAGGCCGAGCCATTCTTGCGTGACGGTGCCGTCCATGAGCTGCGCGACAATCTTCATGCGCTGGTTCTGGTCGGTCGTGAAACTCGCAGGCGCCGGGCCGTCCTCGTAGAGCTTAACGGTCTCCAAATTGGGGCCGGTGGGGTTGAAGAGATGTTCCAAGCACACCCCGTCGACAAACTCCATCGCGAGGACGGCAACGTGGCGGAACTGGTCCTTGAAAGCCGCATTGCAGCTCGTAACCTTGGCGGTCCACCCTCCGTAGAACTCCGGAACGAGGTCGGGGGATCCGGTGAGGCCGCATTCGTAGAGGTAGTGGTACGCGGCGTACTCGTCACTAAAAGCCCCGTCGACCCGGAACGGGAGCTTCTCTGTCGCGTGGCTGTAGTCCACAAACCTGTGCCAGAACAGCGCGTCGAAGATCTTCAAGAAAAGGAGCTGCCCTTTTCTCGGGAGCTCGTGCTCCTCCATCCAGGGGGATGTGGAGGGCGCCACGATGACGCGACACAAGGCCTTCTGCGGACCAGGCGTATAGATGCGACCGAGGCTGCTGCCAATAACTTGGATAATTTCAACCTCCAATTGTGCAGTCTCTTGGCGTTGGTTGTTCTCGTCGAGGTTCCGGGGTGCGTTTCTGGGGTGGAAAATCAGTCGGTTGAGCGAACACCCCTTCTCATCCTCAGATAGGATCATGTCCTTCGAAGTCAAGCCTTCCGGGGTCGGATATAGGTTCGAGCCGTAAGGAGGAGGTGCTTTATGCGGGCTAAGGCGGAGGCGACGGCCTTGGGAGTAAAGCCGCGTATGGTCCAGAACAATGCCGCCGTCCTCGGCATGACTGAAAGACATGCTGAACAGCGTCCAGAAAAACTTCTCCTGAGGTCTGTCAGTCACGTATCAACGAGAGAATACATACTCGACGGCACTCACGGGTATAGGCAAGGACGATAGGTGACATATAAGCGATGATACTGTGCAGTTTGCAGACAGCCCAGGTTGACGCTTGAAGTTTGAAGTCCTAATGATATACAAAACCTGGATGGCGGCAGGGTTCTTATGCTTTGGGGAGTGGCTGTTGCCTTTCCTTTCGAAAGCCATGGGCCTTCATGTTAACAGATGTGGTGGGTCTTGGCTTTCCCAGGCTGCAGCGGCTTTCAGATACTGTTCTTCATGCCTTGTTTTAAGCTTTCACCCAATTTGAGCTTTGAAAACTTTGAAAGACAAATTCCCTTAACCCCCAAGCTCTTTAGTCTACCTTTGTTGAATCCTACGTTCCGAGAGTAATCTTAAAGAAGCGCGTAGCCTCGTTCTCGTGAAGTAGGAGACTTATCCAGGGTCTAGTCCGAGGCCCAAGGCCAGCCCTGTGGCAACCTCGTCACGAACAAAGCAAGCAAAATAAGAATGGAGGTCTGAATACGCCTATGACGAAATGGTCTCTGAGTCTCCGACTGTCTGAAGTGATGTTCCCCAGAAGATTGCCACAGGGGTCTTGCCACAGAGGGGAGTTCCCATATGCCTACATGTAAGCAAATGCATCGTCATCACGTAACAAGCCCCTGTAACCCACATGTATTGACATATATCTTTCTCCTCTCTTATGAATTGGGATACTCATCATCCAGAAGTCTAGTCCGCCCGCTTCCTCTCTGATGCCGCGGGCCCCGCCGGGATGGGCAGGGGCAATTTGAAGCCGTTCTTCCGCGCTCAATTCTCGCAATTTTCCAGCACCACAGATCTCCTCCAAACAGTTAATTTCATGAGCGATCTTTTGAGTT
Source organism: Colletotrichum plurivorum (assembly GCA_014235945.1). Lineage (NCBI taxonomy): Eukaryota > Fungi > Ascomycota > Sordariomycetes > Glomerellales > Glomerellaceae > Colletotrichum > Colletotrichum plurivorum. Next base: position 9,188 of record WIGO01000222.1, read on the forward strand.
TGTCCAATGTTAAAAAACCATGTCCCTGATACTGCGCCAAGCGAGTAGAAGTGGGGAGATTCTGCGATGCCGGCGTTCTCCTAGCAATGATGTTGTCTATGGTCTCTACCACTGACTCCATCGGGTCAGTCTGGGTGTTTGTAAGACCAGAGAAATCGGTGGACGGATTATCAACATCTAGCAGATTGAGTAGTCGTGACAATGCTGACTTGGTGTCGTTCACGTCCTTCAGCTGTATCGCGGCCTTCGACCTTGGACGTTCGCACTTCGTAGACTTTGCTGGCTTCTCCCCATCGACTCAATCGGAGCCTGAGAAGGCTGAGATTAATGACGCATGATGATTGACCATGCGTCCGATTGTAGGCTGTTGTGCGCTCAAGACAGTACGTACAGACAGCAAAAGCCTCGGCGAGCCTGACACCGTCAATGCTCAGTCCGAAAGCCCCCGCAGTGTTGTAGCTAGGAGCCTCGCCAGTGCTGTCCATGTCGACTGAACCCAGTCTACTGCTCCCGGAATAGACGTATCATTGAGGACTGGCCGGTTGCCGGAACCAAGGATAACCCCGGGCCAGCCCCGACGGGCCAGCCGGAGATCTACTGGGAATCCCTACTCCGGGACCCATCGGCGTTTGCCACGTTTGCTCGGGTTACCGAGTGTTACAGTATGAACTAAGGGAGGGGAGGATGTCGAAATGCCCGGGACCTAGGCCCGGAGACGGAGTCCATCTCCGACTCAGGGCACAACCACCGGGGCAGAAGACGGAGGGGGCCCCAACCCTGTACCGGGGACCCCTCCGCGGAACGTTGCAACAGCTCGAGTTACGGGTCCTGGCCTCGGCCAGGCCCCCGTACGCTATATACCCCGCGGGAGGTCCGGATGTAAATACACCCTACATAGCGTTAAATATAACAACAACAACAACAACAAGGGTGGCAGCCTCCCGGAGGACGATCGCAACGTTGCTGGGGAACGCCACCGGACGCTTCAGACCCGGCACGTGGCGCATAGCCGGCGCTCCGTCGGAGTCCAAACCTCTGTTGAGCTCCCGCAAGGCTTGGTAACTGGGCGCTTCATTGGAACGGCCCGCGAGGATGTGTTCATTCAGCTGTTGAGCGTCTCGTTCGACCTTGGTGGCGAGCTCGATCAACCGCTGATCCGAAAGTTCGAGTTCTTCGAGGAAGTCGTCCACGGGAAGGAGCCCCCTGTCTCTGTAGTTCAAGACGAGGGTCGAAGTGATCCGGCCTTTTTCGGGGGAGTCCCACTGGCACTTGGCGACTCAGTCGGGGAGTTTTGTACCTTCGTGCTGCTGCAGGGGTGGATTGGCCATGTGAGCGGCTGCCGGGGTCCTTGATTCCATGTCGAACGTTCCAGCTTGGTGGCCGTAGAACAGGACCTTTGCAATCTCGAGGTTGATCGACTGGTCGATCGATACGGCTACATGCGACTTGTTGCGATGAAATTTGATGCTCGGGTCAGGGTCGGCGAAGTCGACACCCGCGAGCCGGTCAAAGGGGTTGTTTTTCAGAAATTCGTCCGCCACGGTCTCGTAGAAGTCTGAAGCCGTGCGCTGGTTCGCGTGCGGGATGGGCATTCTTCGGAGCGTCTGGGTGGATGGGAATGAGCGGGAGAGGTCTGTCGTCCAAAAGTCCTTGCACGATAGGCGGGCGGCGGACAGGAGGACGAAGAAGCTGAGGCTTTCCGCCGAACAGACCTGGCTGTTGAGACATTGCCGTTGTCTTGAATTCTTCCGAACTGGGTCAGTTTGATGGATGGATGAAATGAAAGTGAATGAGATTTTTTTACTTACGAGGAATCCGACGGCAATGGGAAACGGGTTTGTTGGGCAGAAGGAAAGCGGATGCTTCTCTGTGCTGTTGGCGACGGTGATGCTTGAGAAAGGCAGAGAGACGACAACGGTGCACTGGAGAGAAGAAGCCGGCGTCGGTGCGCTGGAAAAGAACCCGAAGTCGATGGAGAGAAGATAGAAGAAAGAAAAATTTGGATGGCAATGAGATAAATCCCCTCTCTCGAATGTAGGTGTGTGGACGAAGGGTGGATAATCAGAGGTGGCGACCGCGCTCCTTCCTCAAGTGTGAGTGAAACGCGTCCAGGACTTGGGTTTGTTTTGTTTACACGTTGTTTTATTCCATGAGATGTTTGCAAGCCCGGCCGTCACGTGGATCTGTTACCAAAAAATAATAAACTGTCCTATTCCAGTCTCGATGCATTGTCATCTGTGTATCGGGGTTTCTCTCACCCAGGAACATTAATAGCAACAGCCATAGTGATAGCAACAAGCAATATCAACAGCAACAGGCAACATGGGATAGAATCAGTAATAGGCAATGTTGACGGTGATAGCTGACAGCAACAGTGACGGACAATAGTGACAGTGACAGTGACGGACAATAGTGACAGTGACAGTGACGGACAATAGTGACAGTGACAGTGACAGACAATAGTGATGGACAGTGGTGGCAAGAGGCAACAGCAACAGTAATAACAATAGCAATAACTAGCAAAAGTGACAGTAATAATAAGCCACAGGCAGATTCTAGAAAACTCTTTGCTTTTTCAGGGGTATCGATACCATCTATGCTTTAATCTACACACCCCAATCCGTTTGTACCTAATGCCTATGCCTTATGTTTTGAATCTTTGTCGGCCAATAGTAGCCAGTCCCCTTTAAACGCCTTGGCAAGTAATAGAAACCAGAAAAACCTATGAGCTCCATGTCTTTCACAGACGCGCAAAGACGGACCCGATAATCTCCCTGCTCTTCAACAGGTTCAACACCCTCAGCTTCTCGTTGTCCAGGTGGCCGCCGTCGCTGGACTGGCCGCACGGCAGGTGTGCTGCCGGCGCACCAAACTCCTTCTCCAGGAAGCGGATCGCGGGGATGGAGCCGCCCTCGCGGATGTACAGCGGCTTCTTGGGCCTCTGCTCCCTTGTCTTGTCCTTCTCTCCTGGGAATGAGGTGCCGTTGGTGCTACCGTTGGTGGCTCCGCCCTCAAAGACGTCGCCCCACGCAGTGACGATGGCATCCTCGAGGGCCTGGAAGATTTCGTTGCCAGGGTCGCCCAGCCACGGCTCGGCCTTGTTGTCGACCTTGATCGAGAGCGAGTTCTTACTCTCGAGCAACCCAAACTCGGCCTCGAGGTACGACTGCAGCGACGCGATGACGTCGTTGACCTCCTGCCCGGGCACCAAACGCAGACTGATGTTAGCACTGGCGTGGCTGCTGACGAGGCTACCGTCAGGGCCAGAGACCTTATATCTGTGGATGGTGAGGTTGGGCTCCCGCCAGCGGGCCATCAGCGCCGCCTTGAGCTTATCCGCGGGGCCGCGTTCCGGGTCGCGCCGCATGAGGGTCGAGGCGATCTCGTCGTAGCGCGTCTCTTCTTCGGCCGTGACGGGAAGGATGGCGTCGTAGAAGCCGGGGATGAGGACCTTGTTTCCGGGGCCCTTGAGCCTCGAGAGGGTCGAGGTGAGGTCGGAGAGGGGCTCGTTGTTCATGTACGAGCCGTCGACGCCGGAGTGTAGGTCGGGTAGGTGGGAGTCGACGCAGACGGTGGCGTGGAGCACGCCGCGCAGGCCGTAGGTGAGGCAGGGGACTTCATCGTCGAGCCAGTAACTGTTGGCCAGTAGGATGTAGTCGACATCGCCGATGAGGTCCTTGTTCTTGCGGACGATCTCCCGGAAGCCGCGCGAAGCGGACTCTTCCTCGCCCTCGATCAAAAAGATGATGTCGTTTGCGAGCTTCTTCGCCTGCAGCAGGTCTGTGACAGCGAACAGTGCGGCCATGATGGGGCCCTTATTGTCGCTCACGCCTCTGCCGTGGAGATAGCCGTTGATACCCTTCATCTGGAACGGGTCGGTTTGCCACTTGCCCTTCTTAGTGTCCGCGGGAACGACGTCGTAGTGGCCATAGAACAGGATCCGCTTGCGCTTCTCGACGGGCTCCAGCTTGCCGTTGAACTTGGCTAGGACCACCGGGTTGTGGGGGCTGCTCTCGGTGCTCAGCATCTCGACGTGGCCGCCCAGCCGCTTGAATAGGGACCCGAGGAACGTGGCGCCTCTCCGGCAGTCTTCCGCAAACTCGGGGCGCGAGGAGACTGTGCGGTAGGAGACGAACTCGCCGAGCGACTTGATCATGACGTCGTCCGCCTCGTCCACCTCCTGGTGCTGCTCGTACGACGAGCAGTCGATGTTCCAGATGGCCACGTCGTTGTCGTTGGCGCCCGTGATGTAGTATTGTCTGCAGTTGTAGGTCGTGACCGCAGAGGCCAGGACCTTGCCCTCGTGGGCCTTCCAGCGGGCTATGCACTGGTACTTTTGGCTAATGTTTGCCGTCTGTGTGTCTTGATATTTTCCGTAGTGGGCAGTAGTGTGTTTCTGCGATTTGTTAGCAGGTAGGCACGGGACTAGACGGGAGAATTGGACATACACTCGCCGAACCCGATCTCGAGGCACTGAGTAGGTATCCCCAGTTCATCTGCAGGGTCATGACGTCTCCCTTGTGGGCCTTGATAACCCTCAGCTTCGACTTGGTATCCAGATCCCATAGCTCGATAATTCCCTGCAGCTTGCCCGCATAGAGGAAAGATCCGTCAATGGCCAGCGACATGACCGACTCGGCGTCGTCAGAGCCGAGCGACATCAGCTCTTGCAGGCCCGGCTCGCGGTCGCTCTGCGCCGCCTGGGTATCTCCCTCCGCGCCGAGCTTCCACAGCTTGATCGTGCCGTCGCCGCCGCCCGAGATGAGCACCTCCTCGTCGGGCTCGACCAGCACCGTCGGCCCCTTGGCCATCAACATCGAGTACACGTAGCCGTAGTGGGCGAACATCTGCAGGGCGCCCGAGTGGATCTCGACGACGGCCTCGGACCTGGGGATCAGCGACCAGCGCTCGTCGTTCCTACGCGGCGTAGACGAGCCGCCGCCGACGGCGCGCGAGTCGAAGAAGCGGTGGTTCCGGCGGTCGGGGTGCTGGGACGAGTCGTGGGGCACGCGGTTGGCCGGGTCGGCCAGGCTGACCCACTGGATGGAGGTGTTCTGGGCGCCGAGGTAGACGGTCTCGTGCCTCGCGCTGTAGGCGACGGAGAAGATGTCGCCGACGTCGTAGGTGCTGTAGATCTCGTAGAGGCGGCGCATGGTCCTGGGGCACCAGACGTTGATCAGCGGGTCGCCGGCGCTGGAGAAGAGCATGGAGCCGTCGGGGGAGAGGAAGAGGCTCAGGACGCTGCGCTTGTGGGCCTGGACGATGCGCTCGCGGTGGAAGGTGGCCAGCGACCAGACGACGATCTCGCCATCCTGGGTGCCGGCGTATATGTGCTCGTGGTCGGCGGAGACGGCGAGGCAGAGGACGGAGCTGTCGTGGCGGAGGTTGTGCAGCAGCTCGGGGGCGACCTGGGGGCAGTCGTCGGCGTCGCTGAGGTTCGTCGAGAGGTCGGACGCCTCGACGGCGGAAGGCATCGTGTCTTCTGTTCGGGGAGGAAGGGTATCGGTCGTCAGCTATTGTGCGTCTGTCTTTCCGGACCGAACAGAGGGGGAAAAGGGAGTGGGAATCGGTATGTTGCTGGTTCGGGCTTGGGCCGAGAGACAGTTGAGAGACAAGATGGAAGGGAAAGAATTCTGGCTGGCGTGATCGGGTGTGACGCATTGCCTCCCCGAATAGAGTGGAGGGTCCTGAAGGTCCAGTGGAGGTAGGTACGGTATCGGTACGGTACCCCTTCCTTCCTCCCTCCCTTTGGTGGAGGTGCAGGTGCGGTATCGCAACGAAATTGGCGAATGACGGAATGCGCTAAGGGGTTCAACGCCCAACGTCCTAGCGTGGATCCCCCGGAACAGCGGTGCACCAGAGACCAGACTTCTGGGTTAGGGGTGGCCGGTGCAGGTGGCCCGGGTGGAGCTGCGGGCGCGGCCTGCAGCAGTTCGCCCTGGAGCTCTAGCTCCCGCTGTTGCCAGTGGAGGCCCACTGCTATCGGCTTTCCGTTTTCAGGGGCTTCCCCAGGGACCACCTGAGATGATACCTCCATACATACCTAAGTACCTGCCCTGGGGTCTCGTGACAGGATCAATTTCCTCTCTGGACACATTGCCTGGGCAGAGAAAAACATCGACAAAGAAACGAAAGAGAAGACGCGCCCAGGGCACTCACCATCTTCGTACTCGGAAGACTCCTCCGACGAGGGCGACAGCTCGACCAGCTCCTCGGCAATCTTGCGGCACCCCTCGCAGTCGTCCTCGCCGGGGGCGTGTCCCGCCGGCCCGTGAACCAAGGCCATCATCTCCGTCGTCTTCCCGTCTTCGGATCGTGTCGTCGTCGAACTGCGGGTTTTCTCGAGCTGAGCTAATACTCAATATCGTCTCCAGTCCCCCCAGGTGGGGAGCTCTTCTCTATTTGTACGGCGGATGCGGACGCTCAGTCTCCCTCACCGCTTCATGACGCAAAATTGGAGTGGATGGTATCATGCGCCGGGGGGCCGTGAAAAAGAAAAGACACGAAAGGAAAACAAGCTCGGGTCAGGTATGATCGAGGACAGAAACGAGATTAGGAGGGAGGGCGTTTGGAAGAATGGTGCAGTCGACACTGACTTTAAGGGACACCCAACGGAACGCAGGGCCGAGATCGGGCGCAACCCGTATCGACGGGGGGGATTTAAATATCTGAACGCCCGCATTGGCTGATTGGGTATCTCGGCCACCAAGCAACCGTCTCTCGCTCTGCTGCTCTGTTTGACAAGCTGCTGTGCTTCTCCCGTGACCCTGTTCTCGATCCTTCCCAGCGAGTGGTCCCATCCTACGGGGAACCCCGGATGAGACAGGCTCGGGAGCCGGGGCGCTCGCCGGGTGTTTCCAAGACACGGTCACACGCGTACTTACCATGTAATAAGTACGACGAGGATGGGCCTCAAAGAGCCGCGTGGCTGGCTCACCGGAAGATGGTGTGTGGTTGAATTCTCGCCGAGAGCGCAAACCCCCTTTCCCCCCCGATCCAGGGTGCGTATGATGATCTTCCGGGACCGCCCTATTGGAGGAAACCACGACTTTCATTCGCGCAGGGAATGGGGAACATGACAGCCTGTTGTTGGACAAGGGAGCGAAGCTGCTGTCGGTGAGGTAACCGACCACCTATGTTTTTTGTTCCCCGATAAGACGGATGGTCGCCGATTCTTGCAGACCAGTATCCTTGGCTCCAGACACTTTTGCCTTTCTCACTACCTGCCTGCTACTATGGCAAGACAATTCGTTCGCACTTCAGCTCTCACATCAGCTGACCTGAAGTTGTGGAATCCGTCCCCTTTCCGATGTGGATTTAGCGGTGCTGAGTGGGACCAGTCGATCGTGACCTTCCTCCCTAGGTAGGACGGGATCCGCCATTTCCTGACAGATTGCCGTTGGAAATGCCAGGGCCAACCGGCATAATTCATTGTTCTTGCAGGCACTTCGATGGCGTGAGCTAGGTTTCCGTACAGGTAGGGAAAAGCGTTGGGCTTGCCCAGGATAAGCTAAAAGTACTCTTAACCTTAGCTGCAGCGTCGGTATCCTTTTTGAGCTGTCCCCGTCTCCATCTCCAAGCAACGCGGATCCACCTATTCCGACGAACCAATGGCAGCGCCGCTCGGTGACTGCCTGCCGGTTCAAGGCTGGGCCGTTTTGATACGAACATCGATGGATGTCTTGATATGAACATCATCGCAACATATCCTGGCCAAGAATAGGCAAAACAAACATCTTTCCAAAATAAATAGGCCAGTTCTGCGTTCTACTCCATCTAAATATGGCGGAATCCACCACCAAGGCCACAGTCCTCCTCCCCCTCTCCCATCCCCCCTCCACAACCCCTACTACAAAATCCATCTTCCTCGCCGGCACAACAAAGTCCACCTGGCGCGATGCCCTAACCACCTCCATCTCCTACCTCCCGGTAACAATATTCAATCCCTTCCGGCCGGACTGGGACGCCTCCTGGCGCGAGGACCTCTCCGACGCGCGGTTCAGGGACCAGGTGGGCTGGGAGCTCGAGATGCAGGAGCGCGCGGACGTCGTTGTTGTCTACTTCGAGGCCGGGACGGAGGGGCACGTCAGCCTGCTGGAGCTGGGGCTGTGCGTGCGCGACGGGAGGGCGCTTGTGGCGTGCGAGGAGGGGTATAAGAAGAGGGGGAACGTGCAGGCTGTTTGCGAGCGGTTTGGGGTGACGATGGTGGGTGGGTTTGAGGAGCTTAGGGAGGAGCTTATCCGTAGGCTAGAGAGTTGACGGGGGGAACTAATGAGGTGATGTTGAGGGTATGATGCAGGGACTGAGTTGATGTGCTGGGATGGTTGATCATGGCGATTTCTGGATGTTCTATATCGTGGTTTCTGTTTCAAGTATTGATCTGATATTAAGCTATGATATTACTACCGTAATTAAGAGTAAATGTTATACGAGGCAGAATGAATGCGAGAAAGCAAGGCAGCCACCACGATGAACGTCCAGGTCAGCCCATCTGGGCGGGGTTATTCCTCGTCCCTATGACGTTGACCGCAGGCGCCTCGTAGATGGGAGGCGGACTGGCGCCCCCGCCCAACTCCTGCGTTCCCGCAGCCTCAACGACGGCAGGAGCAGCGTACATGGCCATGGGCGGCGCCGGGTTGTGGGCCTGCAGGGTGGGCTGGTGCCGGGGCACTTCGTAGATACCCGGAGAAGCACCGCCCTTGGGCGGGAGAGGCTGGGCCCTCGCCGTGGGCGGCAAGCCCTGCGACGTCGGGACGTAGGGCTGTATCGGCTGGGGCCCGTTCGGAGGTTGATGCGGACCGCCGCCGCTCGCGTTGCGGGCTTCCTTCCTCCGCCTCAGTACCAACCATGCGATGACGCCGGCGGTGAGAGCTATCACTGCTACGCCCCCTATTATCCCGCCCACGATCGCGCCGACAGGGGCCGCGGCCTGGGGTGATTCGGTTGGGGTGGGAGATACTGAAGGAGAGCTTTGCCCCAGATCGTCCACTGACGGGGACGGTGAAGGGGACAATGACGGGGACGACGACGATGATCGGGATGATGACGATGAGGACGACGACGACGATGACGATGAACGGAATGACAAAAAGGTGGTCGAGGTCGTCGAGGTGCTCGTAGTGGAGGAGCTACTGGATGTGGAGGACCGGGACGTGGTTCTTGCCGGGACTTGATTCGATCTCTCCCACATGGAGAGGCTTAACGTGTTGAATTCGTCGTAAAACGTGTTGCCACAACGCAGCATTTGATATTGGGGCACGTTGGCGCTCATCATTGTCATCGTCAAACATTGTGGTATCCATCCGCCGGTGCTTGCTGTGCTATACGAGTCGCTGTCAGCTCATCCGTGCCGGAAGGTATTACTCGGTACTGAGACTAGAAGACGTTCTAAAGAATGAACCTACCAGCAGAGATCACGGGCGCCAGCCGAACCACCCTGTGCGCACATAGCGGAAGCGGTACCCGGGTAGCACGCAGTGGCGACCGACGTCTCACAGCCGATATATCCACCTTGGGTCCTGCAGCTGCCGCTGCAACCGATGGCGAGCCAGGGATAAACTGCAAAATTCCAGGTTTTAGTCTCTGAATGGTTGAAACGGCGAGCAAAAAAAAAAAAGAAAAAACCGAAGAAGTGACTTACGCAACCGTTGATCGAAAAGATAACCGCAGGTTATCGTATTTTGCTGGCGCGCTACGTGCGCGTTCCGGAATCGTAGGATGGGACGGTTGGTGGGGGCGGGAGATGTGCCCTGGCTGTCGTCAAGAGCCATGGCAGGAGATGTGCGTTGTGCGATGGGGTTGGCGATATCCATGGCTCGGACGGCCTCGGCAGCGGCGAGCATGGCGAGAAAATGGGAGAGTCGGCGCATGATGGTGATCCTTAATCCGGGCACATGCAATGGGGAATTGGATAGACAGATGCTGTCGGGAAACACCAGGTGCCCAAACCATCTGCGCAGGCGGGCCTTTGCGATATATATCGTTCATCTTCGAGGGAATGATACTTGAAGCGCTCGAGGTTAGCAGCAGTCCGCCTCGCTTACCTAGAACCTGTTGGCTTCAGCCGCACTGGGAGCATCGCACGCTTCATCTTGGCAGTGAGCCTCGCCGTGTCTTACATGCGGGCTCAGTATGATATCCAAAAAGTCCGATAGGCTGGGAGATGCAACGATGAAGCGACTTGGGCATAGCTTAAACCAGGAAACCGATGAAAGCGGCGCAAGGCTCAAAGAGCGTCTTCGGCATGCCGGCCAGCTGGAAAGCCTGAGGCTGACGCCACCAAGACAACGACAACGAAGACGGCCGTCCCCAATGAGAGACTCTTCCATACGAGTGGTAAGCTGGCTGTGATAAAACAGTTTTCAAGCTCAAAGTCGACCTCAGACCTGAGCTTTACAGCCATGAGAGCAAAGAAGCCCTCAGATGGGACGCGGTGAGTCTAGTTTCTGGCTTTCCTTCGCAAACTGACCCGCGATTTCGAGTCATGGATCACTTATGTTTGTAACGGGTAGATGCACAATCGACGAATGTTAGAGAAATTTGAGAGAAATTTGTAGAACCATGGATGTATTAAAATTGAGTGAAAGAGGAAGAAAAAAGATGTCTATAGCAGGTAAATAGGCCACCGTTGGTGGAAGATGTTAGATTGAAGTCTGGTCGAGGTACGTTCTCATGAGATACCTAGTACCTAGGTAGGTACACTGTAAAGCACGGGCCGAGAGTGTCCCGAGAGTGCCCCACTTGGACGCCCATGTGTGGTGGTGGTCGGCACCCCCACTTACCCAATTCGACATGGCTTGCTGCACTTCAATCCAAACAATCCAAACGCAACCAATCCAGAACATAGGCATTCAAAGTTAACTTCACCAGCCTCATTCTTTGCTTCAGTATATTAGCTCCAACTAGTTCTCTCCTTTTCTATCTATCGATACCCTTACGCAGCTACTTCACCATGGAGGACCAATACGGAGGCCGCACTGACGACGATCTTTTCTTCGACGACTTCGAGCCCGTAGAAGACCCCCAGCCGGTCGAATCGGTCGCAGCACCTCCTGCTGCCCCCCCTCCTGCCACCGTCACAACACCACCCGTCGAGCCTCCCAAACCCGAGCCCGTCGCGCCAAAGACTGCTCAAAAGCAATCTCCTCCTCCTCCTGTGTCGAAGCCTCCGCCCAAGGCGCCGCGAGGCCTCGCCAACTCGAGGTTCAACCCCGATAAGACGGCTGCTGCCCCGCGCCCTCCCCGCCAGGCCACTCCCGCCGCAGTCAGCGACACACCCACCACCGCCTCCCCAGCCCCGACCACGAACACTTCCAATGCTCCCCCGCAGGCGCCGACAGGCCCCAGGGCGCAAACACCATCCGCGCCCAAGAGCAACTCCCCAGCCCCGACGCACGCGCACGCCCCGCACCGCGAGAAGCAAGGGGCCCAGGGCAGCGGCGCCGCCGTCCCGGGGGCCAACACGGCGCTCAACGCCGAGGCGCGCATGAAGTCCGGCGCGAACCCGCGTACCAAGCTCACCGAGGCGGAGCTGGCGGCCAAGATGGAGCAGATGCGCATCCTCAACGCGGAGAAGACGCGCAAGTTCGAGCAGGCGGAGCAGGACGAGCGCAGCCACGCCGAGGCATACGCGCGCGGCATGGAGGAGGCCCGGAAGCGTAAGAAGGCCGACGAGGAGCGCCGGCGCCGCGGCGAGGAGGACCGCCGCCGCATGGACGATGAGCGCGCCAAGAACCGCGAGCGCAAGCTCAAGGCCATGAGCATCAAGGAGGGCGGCTGGGACGAGGGTAAGGACGCGCTCGCGGCGGAGGAGGAGCGGAGGGTCTTCCGCGGCGCCAACGGCGGTATCAGAGGGGCTAGGTCCGCGGGCCTCTCGGGCAGTAGGTTTGCCAACGAGGGCGACGCCGATGCCGGCTTCGAGGACCGGCGGGGTGGTCGCGGGCGCGGCAGGGGTCGGGGCCAGGGCCGGGGTGGACGAGGCGGCGGACGCGGTGGATACAGCGGCGACTTGGAGAGGGACGCTGCTGCCGCGCCCCCGTCGAACGGCGCCAGGGCGGCGAAGAGCGCCGCCCCGGAGCCCAAGGCGCCCGCCATCACCACCGAGGAGTTCCCCGCCCTACCCGGCAAGGCCACGTCCGGCGAGAAGACGCCGCCCGTCCTGTCGCCGCCAATCTTGTCGCCGCTCGGGAGATGGGACGAGGAGGTGGAGTCCTACGAGGCTAGCAAGATGAACAGCGGCGCCGCCCAGTCCTAGCGCGACGCACTCGTGGCGCCCCCCATCAACCCCAACGACTTCCCCGCCCTGCCCAGCAAGGCCGGGTTGCGTGGGCGAGGCAAGACGCCACGGTGACGAATTGTATGTACTACGATAGGACGATGCGACAATTCTTGGACACGACACGGAGGAGGCGGGAAAAGCAAAAGAAACACAAAATACCAAATAAGCGTTGGGGTAGCATTTGTCCCTCCCTGTAGGGGTTGGGCATTTTGGGGCGTTGAAAAAAATGTTAGAGCCCGTTATTAACGCAAATACATAAATCCTGCCCACGAGCCAACTCAAACGTTCTCTCTCATGACTGAGTCGACGGATAGATGCCCTTGGCTCCAACTCGTGACGCGCTATGTCTTTTCCTCCCTCCTCGGCCGTTCCCATGCCTTTTCCTTTCCGCAAGTGACCATGATGGCCCGCGCCGAGAGATCGTTATATGTTTTGCTCCGTAGGCCTGGAAGACTTAGTATGGATAAAGCAACGCCGGAACTCCGATGGTTCGTTCACCCACGTTTGCTGCAATCTGATCCGAGCCGATGCTGAATAGTCCCTCCGAGACGAGCCCTCTCTTGGACCTCGTCCGTCGTCCGCCATCCTCGTCCGTCATCTCCTCCGTCCTTACCAGGCGCTCCTTCTGACAACGGTTAGGATTGGTGTGTATTCGTAGAAGTTACTTACAAGCAAGGCCAAGTCGGGCCCATCGCTGGCTACCTAGGTTCAGTCCGTGGGGAGTGCGTACCACGCTGCAGACCTGTGGAATGGACGTCTGAGGCAGGTTTTGATGCAGGTCGCTCCTACCACCCGCCGCGATATCCCCTGCCACCGCGACCTCTATAGCCGCCACCGCCACCGCTGCGAGGCCCCCTGGGCCCGCCTCCGCCTCCCATATCGTGGTCGTCGCCCGGCGGCGCCCTCATGCGGCGCATCTCCTTGGGGAACGCATCGTACGTCTTGCGCATCTGGGCGTACCCGAGGTGCATCTTGCCGTAGAAGTGGTCCGCCAGGCGGCGGTCGTTGTCGAGCCGGCTGAGGTAGGCGCCGCACACGTCGCACACCTGGAGCTTCTGGTGGCCGGAGGGGCCCGACGTGTCGGACAGGGCCTTGAGCTCCTTCTCGCGGTCCAGCTTGGTTTGTTGCGCCTGGCGCACGCGGTAGAACTCGTCGATCGCGCGGGAGACCTCGCCCATCTCGCCGAGGATCTCGACCTCGAGGGTGCCGTTGTGGATGCTGGAGGAGAACTCGGATATGCTTTTCAGCTGTTTGGGGAAAATCATTAGCACAGGTTCAGAGGCCGAGTGCCAGGGAAAAAGCGAACGCCAGGGAAGAAGCGAACGCGAGGGGCGGATTCAGCATACCAGAGCGTTTGTCTGCCGGATTTCGTCGGGCGTTTTCTCGAGCCTCCGCTGCGCCGAGTCTATCCTCCTGTTGCAGTCGTCGATGTACTTCTGGAGGTCCCGCATGTAGTCGTACTCGAAACCGTACTTTTGCTTCTCCTTCTCCGAAAGGGCCTCGTACTCCGCCTTGAGCGCCTCCGAGTGCTGCTTCGGGCAGGAGCCCAGATCTTGCTTGGTGTTGGTGAAGAGGTCGTGGGGGCAGGTGCCAACGAGGAAAGATCTGCAGACTTTGGGGTCGTTCATGGACAACGAGCCCGCCCGTGTCGTGACGGTGTTGCCCATCAGCTGCTCGAGCAGCTTCCTCTGTTCTGCGGCCATGATGTTGTTCTGTGGTCTGTTGTTTGCGGTCTGCGGTCTCGATTGGTGCTGGTGGGTATTCTGGTGTAGTAGTCGCAAATGTCTGGCGGAGGAAAAGCGACGCGCCGGATGGGCAATTGCCAATTGAAGACGCGGAATGTGGAGAGCTCCTGCCATTGAAGCTAAGGCGGGATTACATAAGGTCGGTTCTGCCGCCTGTCACCGCCGTCGTCCCTCCTGGTAAGCCACCTAGGTATCCGTACCTAGGTCGCTGCATCCCGCGGCCGCTTCTGACCATGCGCTGGCTGTGCAGGGGAAAGAGTGAAAGTGCGGACGAAACACTCTCTTTTTGCTGTTCGCGCTGCGATTCTTTTCCTTCAATATGCGCCGGTTTCTGGCGGCCCTCCTCTTCCTCTGCCTGGCCGTGCTCGGCTCGGCCGCGGACTACCACGAGCAACTGAACCTCCGGCCGCTGCCCCTATCCGCTCTGCTGGCGAGCTTCAACTTCCGGTCCAACACGTCGCTTCCCGATTTCGAGTCGCAGAACTTCCGCTATTTCCCCCGGTCGCTGGGGCAGATTCTACAGTATGCCGGCACTCGCGAGCTGCACTTGAGGTTCAGCCTGGGGCGATGGGATGCCGAGAGCTGGGGAAGCCGGCCGTGGGACGGCCAGCGTGAGGGCGGAACGGGCGTGGAGCTGTGGGCTTGGCTCGAGGCCGAGACAGATGAAGAGTAGGTTATCCATACCCTTCTAGAGACAATCCGTACTGACAATGTTGTAGGGCCGATCAGAAGTGGTTGACCCTCACCAATGCCCTCTCGGGTCTCTTCTGCGCCTCGCTCAACTTCGTCGACGGAACGCGAACCACGCGACCTGTCATGTCCTTCCAGCCTGAGGGCGACCACCCGGCCGCCTCCATACCCAACATGCAACTCCTGCACGGCGTCCTCCCGAAGGAGGTTGTCTGCACGGAGAACCTCACCCCGTTCCTGAAGCTACTTCCCTGCAAGGGCAAGGCGGGCATCTCCAGCCTGCTCGACGGCCACAAGCTTTTCGACTCCTCCTTCCAGAGCATGGCGATCGACATCAAGCCCGTCTGCCCCGACGGCCAAGAATGCGTTCTGCAGATCGAGCAGACCATCGACATGGTCCTCGACATTGACCGATCTAAGCGCCCCAGAGACAACCCGATCCCCCGCCCCCCGCCGGGCCACGAGCTCAAGTGCAATACCTCGAAGCCATACCACTCCGACGACACGTGCTACCCTATTAGCCACACCCTCGGCCAAGACTGGACTCTGTCGCAGCTGTTCGGAAAGACGGTCAAGGGCGTTTGTCCCCTGACGGACGATGACGTGCCGCCTGTGTGCATCGAGGTTCCCCATTCGAGAGGCGTCTTCACGTCAGGAGGTGCCACGGAAATCCTGAACCCTAGCGGCGTGTCACGCTGCTTCAAGTTTGGACCGGAGTCGGATTTCGAGATCGTCCTGCCTCTGGAGTACAAGGAGGGTCAGGATGCGACGAAAGAGCTGGTTGAGCCACCGACCCCCCTGATCTATGCCGAACGCAGCTTCATGGGTCACGGCCAGGAGCATGGCGGCATGCAGGCTATCCTTACGAACCCCAGCAAGGACACCGAAGTCGAGTTCATCTACATGGAGTCCCTGCCCTGGTTCATGCGGGTGTACCTGCACACGCTCAACGCTAGAATAGAGGGCTCGGCGGGTTCTCAGCCGTCGATCGTCGAGGACATTTACTACCGCCCCGCCGTCGATCGTGCCCGAGGGACACAGCTCGAGCTGCGCATGCGCATCCCTCCAGCCTCGACCGTCTTTCTTACATATGACTTCGAGAAGTCTATCCTGCGATACACCGAGTACCCTCCTGATGCCAACCGTGGCTTCGACATCGCCGCGGCCGTAATTACCACGCTAAGCCCCCGCGTACAGAGCACCCGCACTACTACCCTGCTGCTGAACCTCCCGACGCCGGATTTCAGCATGCCCTACAATGTTATTATTTTCACGTCGACGGCGATTGCCCTCGCCTTCGGCGGCATGTACAATATCTTAGTGAGAAGGTTGGTCGGCGCTGATGAGGGCCCCGACCCATTACTCAAGGCCAAGCTGGGCAGGCTCTTGGGTAAGCTGAAGAGGAGATGATTAGCCGAGAAATAAGAAAAGAGAATGCTTTACGCGGACGAACACAACTGTCCCCCTATTCCGTTTAACTAAGATCGAGGCCTGCCTGCATCTCCCGCTGCACAGCTGTCGTTTGCACCTCGTTACCCTGCTGATGTGTCCAGGATCCTGCCAGAAAGGTCGGAGATTTCCTCTGAATCAAAGGGACTCGGACAGGCAACGGGCCGTGGCTCATGTCACGATGCACTGAGCAGCAGTCACGCACTGTTTCGGATAGTCTCCCTCCCGCGAGCAGTCACAGCGCAACACAGAGCGAGTGCTGCTTCTGCTGGCCTGCAGACCGCTTGCCATCGCACGTTGACGGGTGTCATGGCAAGCATGTAGCACCCGGAAAGCACGCGTACGACGGGTCTTGGCAACTCTCGTTCGATCTCTTGTGACAGTAAGATGCCGAACCTGAGCTGTCATACTCTCGGCCCTTTTTCTGGGCGGGTGGTCGTCGGGGGGCCTCGCGCACTCCTGCCGTTGACCCCCTTTTCTCCACACAAAGTTCGGATGCCTCCCGTCTGCTTGGATTCTCTAACTTGTACTCATGAACGGCTGCTGGCTTGAGTTGATGTTGGCTGTGCATTGTCTGCCTACACGCCATGTCGTGGAACCCGACGACAACGGATGCAGAAAGCCATCGGGGTCCTATCGTAGCCAAGTCCAAGGCGGCAACCGATGCCGAGTAGGATTCTGGGGATCTTTTGCAAACCATCCCAAGTCCTCCGAAGGTCGAGATCGTTGTCATGCCATCGGCGCTCCCGGTGGTCTTCCGGGGCGCACCCCTACTAACAAGCTCAGTCACATAGTGACGGGTTGGTAGGGTCAGTGGTTAGGATTCCGTATTAGGATTGTTAGGGTCGGTTTATTCTTTCTTTTTTTTCAGATTGAGGTCGTTTGGTGCTCTACCTTACGAGAATGCGCACCCGAGGGGACAGGGTAGCGCCTCCGATGGCCATTCGGCGATCCGTCGCTCGATCGGCTCGATGAGATTCCCGTTTCTGCAATCTAGATCTCTCACCCCCCCTGGCCGTTCCCAATAAAAGCGACGGGAAGCCCCAGGTCTGTTTGTCGGAAGCCTTAGATTGCTGTTTGTTCCTGACAAGGGTGTTGGATCATGCGGAGATGCAGGTTCCCTCGACCCCGGAATATCACACGGGCTCCTGAGAGGCCATACATCCGATCAGAACAACATCTGGCGTGCCGGACTTCTATGTAAAAGCAACGTTCTGGTGCTCTTCGAAGTCGGAATCTTCCTCCTATCCGCAGGTCAAATCCGAAAAAAATAGTCACTCTTTGGTTAATTCGAAATGCGTCTGAGAACTCTAGCGCCAGTTTTGCCCCTTGCGGGACTTGCGGCAGCCCGCTTTGACGCTGTTCGAGACACCGCGAACAACATCCAGGTGGCCAGCACCAAGAGATTCATCATCGAGGTCTCCAAGGTACGTATGCTGTTCATGCCTCTGTCCGAATGCAAGTTTGGGAGGAAAACGCTAACGTGGCACACCGACAGGACTCGGACCTGGCGGGCTTAACCTCGCGACTCATCTCTCATGATGGCACGAAGCTGTACAAGACCTTCCAGAGCGAGGTTTTCACAGGCCTCAGCGTCGAAATGACCAAAGGCGATGTTGAGACCCTTCGGATTCTCGAGGGCGTCGGCAGGGTCTGGCCGTCTCGGCGAATCCAGATGGCCTCGGTCATTCACGGCCGGACCTTCGGATCGGGCACCTCTGCGGCCAACTATTCGATCCACGGCATGACTGGCGTCGACACGCTCCACGAGGCCGGCATCCGGGGTAAGGGCGTCAAGGTTGCCATCGTGGACACGGGCGTGGACTACAACCATCCCGCTGTGAGTGCAAGACGCCATCTTGGGTGAGCTGATGCTGATGATGGCCTAGCTTGGGGGCGGTTTCGGGCCAGAGTTCAAGGTTATTGGCGGGTATGACTTGGTTGGAGACACTGGTAAGACGATGCAGCTTCAATGTCTCTGAAGGAGGCTAACCTTTGAAGAATGGCCCTTGGGGGGCGCGAATAAGTCTCCGGACAAGGATCCTTTTGAGGAGGACAGCTCGGGCCACGGTACTCACGTCTCCGGCATCGTTGCCGGAAAGACCGACAGGTGCGACTAGTAACCTCCCGCTCGTGTTCCATTCTAACAAGTCTATGTAGTTGGCAAGGAGTTGCCCCTGAAGCGAGTATTCTGTCTTACAAGGTCTTCGGTGGCGACGTAAGATTAAAGCTCTCCCCCTCCACTTGAAGTGAATGCTGACTCAAATCCAGAACGGCAACACTGACGAAGAGACTCTTATCGAGGCTTTTCTCCGCGCACACTCTGATGGGGTATGATACGCATTACCCTACTCGCAACCGACATCTCTCGCTAACACTCGTGCAGGCAGACATCATCACCTGCTCCATTGGCGGCCCCGGAGGCTTCTCCTCCAACGCCTGGGCCGAGATCGCGTCCCGACTGGTAGACCAGGGTCTGATAGTCACCATCTCGGCCGGCAACGACGGTGAAGAGGGTGTCTTCTTCCCCGATAACGGTATGTCGGGTAAGAACGTGCTCGCCGTGGCCTCGACAGAACCGAGTTCCGTCCCCGGGATGCCGGTAGAGTTCACCTTCCGGGACGGAAACCAGCGCAACGTCACTACTTGGGGGTTCTTCCACTTCGATCTCCAGCACTTCTTCCCGACCAACGGCAGCCTCCCAGTCAAGGTCTTGTCCACAGACCCGTACAATGTCAGCGTCGGCTGCGAAGTCGTGGCTGGCTGGCAGAACCGCACTGATCTATCTGGCGCTCTCGTCGTGGCGCCGAAAGGCGGCTGCCCTGGTATGTTTAAGCGTTATTCTCTGCAGAGAGCCGGCGCCGAGCACGTGCTGCTCTTCAACGACGACCAGCTGTACCCGATGGGCGACGACTGGACCGCGCGTGGCGTCGAGGGCATACTTGGCCACGACGAGGGCGTCACGATCCTCCAAGCCATTGAGCGCGGCGTCAACGTGTCCGCCAGATTCTTCAACGACTCGACCACCCCCTTCATGAACCTGAAGAACCCCGCCGTGGTGGCCTCCTACTTCACCTCCATGGGCGGGCTGTACGACCTCCAGATCAAGCCGGACGTCGCGGCCCCCGGCTCCAACATCTTCTCCACCATGCCGGACGGCCAGTTCGGCCTCAAGTCCGGCACCTCCATGGCGACCCCCTACGTGGCCGGCATCGCGGCGCTGTACATCGGCGAGTACGGCGGGCGGTGGCAGCACGGCCCCGGCTTCGGCAAGATGCTCACCTCGCGGATCCTGGCCAGCACCGAGTACATACGCTGGCACGACGGCGTCAACATGACCGACTACGGCGTCCCGGCGCCCGTGTTCCAGGTCGGCAACGGGCTGGTCAACGCCACCAAGGTGCTGCGCCAGAGCACGCAGCTGTCGTGGTCCAAGTTCGCGCTCAACGACACGGCGAACTTCCAGGCGCACCACGGCGTGAACGTCACCAACAACTGCACGCGCCCCGTGACGTACAACTTCTACCTCGAGCCGGCCGGTGGGTACGAGTCGTGGGGATCGCAGGACCCTGACGAGTTCAACACCCTTTTCAGGCCCCTGCTTCCCGAGAAGATGATGCCCGTGGTCACGTTTCCCGAGGGCGAGTTTACGCTCGAGCCCGGCGAGACCAGGGAGGCGACGTGAGTAGCTCCTTTTCCCTGGACTTGAAGCAGAGGAGGGAAATTATTGAACTGACACGCCATGACAGGTTTCATTTCGAGCCCCCCAGAGACCTCAACGAGACCTCGATCCCGATCTACAGCGGCAGGATCATCATCGGCGGGTCCAACGACGATTACCTCGCGGTCCCGTACATGGGCGTCGGCACCGACCTGCGCAAGAAGTTCAAGAAGATGTTCGCCGACGATTATCCAAGAGTTATTTCCACGAGGAACATGACCCTCTTGGAAGATAAGTCAAAGTCAGTCACCCTCTTCTGGCTTCGTTCTCTGCGCACCTGGCTAACATCCCCGCGAAAAAGGTTCTCTTTCGATCTCAGCACGGACGTGCAAGACTTCCCGCGCCTTTTGGTCAGGGTCCGCTGGGGCGCCGAGGCTCTCAGATGGGACATCTTCGAAGGCGACTGGGAGGAGGAGGACTGGAGCTGGCCACCCGTCGTCGGCGAGGAGGGCTTCTTGGGCATGGCGGCGACTTGGGTAAGTACCTATCCATGCAGAGGAGGGGTTTATGTTCGCGAAGGTGGCGCTGACTTTCGAGCCAGGACTACGATGGTTTCATCCCGATCTTTGACCCCGACTTCGACAACGAGATGGATCTCATCCGCGGACCCATCCCGGAGCTGTCTCGCGATGTCTTTGGATATCCGTCCTATCGCGCCATGTGGCTCGGACGGTTCGCCAACGGCACCAAGATCACCGTCGGAAAGTACACGTAAGTTGTCCTGCTTGAGATTGATACCAAGACCCGTGACTGATTGCTAAAAATATGCAGCATGCGCATTGCCACGCTGGCGCCTTTCGGCGACCCCAACGACAGCGACGACTGGGACACGTACACCCATAAGTTCGAGGTCCTGCCCAGCAACAAGACGTCCACGCCTTTCCTGCGCACGGCTGGTCGTAGGTGGCACCCTTCGAAGCCTAAGCCTGCGGTCTTTCATCCTTCGAGGGACCATTGACGCACGGGCGTGATGAAATGATTTCGTGGCTGACTTATTTGTCTGTCTTCTGACTTTGGGGAAAATGAGTTGTTGGAGATGGTTTGCAGAAAATCCCAAGATTGGTTTGAAGATGGCAGGGGCTTGAGGGGGAAATACTTTTCATTCTTGGTTTACGTCTCTCTTTTTGGGGGACTATTTCTACTGTTTGATATTTACAATTTTTTGATTTGGGCGGTTTGATGCAGTTCCAACATACCTCTGCTCGGTGACAATCGTCAAGACTCGTACTAACTAACCTGGCGAGCGCCCCAAGCATGGGCTGCGTGGAGCTCGTTTGGTGGGTTACCCAATATCACAATATGTCTTCTCATCTTGGAAAAGTCACCGACTTGGAAGTGCCGCCTGGCCGAAACAAGCGCGAATCTTGGTCTCCTTGTCCGTCGAGAACACCTGCGGAGCTCAAGTGAAAGGAAACCTAGACGATCTGGACCTCTCCAGGGGCCACTCAGCGAAACTCTGTCGGGCAGGATGATAGGCGGCACAACTTGGGACATGGCGATGGTCCTTCGCCACGTCGTTCTCTCTAGCGAGCAGCATCCAGTGCTCGGCTATCTGTGTGCACCTAATCCCGACCCCTCGTCCGAATCTTTGACGAGGAACCCGTATTCTGCTGTCCTCTCCCATCACATGTGCGCACGGTGCACTCTGACATGCACGTCGGCTCCCGGCACGTCTCTCCGCAGACGGGCTTGCGCTTGAAGTTGTACGACTCGAGGAGCCGTCGGCCAGCGCGCCAGCGCAGGAACGGCGGCGAGGTTCCGGCTGAGGTCGAACGCTAGTCGCCGGCGGCCGTGTTCATGCCGCAGCCCATCCCTCCCTCGAAACTGCGTCGCTCCCAAAACCAAGACGGGGCGGCCGGTGGACCCGTAGTTCGCCTCGGCCCAAAGTCTGGGCTTAGTAGATCTCTCGAAGACCCTCGTCGGCCGCGACCTAACAGGGGCTGCAGGAGCTGTAGAAAGCGGGGGAAACGAGCCTGCGCGGTTCGAGGGCTGAGGGTTTCACGTCCATACGGCATGATCGAAGGTCGACAGGCTGGTCATGTCGAGGTAAGATGGTCAGGGCGACGAGTGTTTGTTGACTTCGAGGCGATAAGTAAACCGCGGCCGATCAGCGCATCGAAGGACCGCTTTTGGCCGACATCTGGCCGCTGGCGACTCTCTCTCCTCCAGTTCCTCCGTCGGGGGCGGCGGATAGAGCTTCGGACATCGCGCTCTGTATTCGTCCGACACCCCCGTGCCACCAGCAGGAAGATCTCTGATCCTTCACGCTCCGGGAGTCGATGATGCTCGTATCGGGCTATTCGCTGGTCGCGAAGCTGCGCCGCGCGAGGAGGATAATCGGGGGCCTGATGGCTTTTTGAGCAGCCTCGGCACTGATGCCACGTGGTCGCCAGTTCCTCGGTACTGATGCCACGTGGGAAACCGTCTCGTGGTGGTCTCGAGACGGCCAGAGCAGCTTATTTATGCGTGTTCCTTGGTCGAGGCTGTAAACTGCTGTTAGGTTTGCAGCGCACGGAATTAGTCTCTTTACCAAAGTCCGGATTAAACGCCCTACGGCGCGCGCGTGCTTTGACCGCCAGTTCCAGTTTAGTAAACATGTTTCTCTCCGAAATATGCCACATCGGGAGAGGTTGTCAGTCACGAACTGTCAGAAGTGACGTTTCCGCTGTGGTCTCATGGTCTCACCTTGTTTTCCGAGCTGCGAACGTTCGTACTTCGTATCGTTCATACTTCGTATTGTTCGTGGCAGCCGAATACGAAGAAACATTTCTAAAGAGAGTGCGAGTTTAAATATTATGATAACACGATTCATAGTTCTGGTTCCCCTCATCCCATGTTTTACCGTCTTTATGGGATGCTTCGCCTAGATGCGGAGAATACGGAATGCGATTTCCGTAGTCTCCACCTCTAACCCCCAAAAAGCCGGTGACATTATTAATCTAGACTTCTGATTATGAATAGATAGAATACAACTACCGGCAAGGTTTTAGCACGCCGAGGGGCTACTCGGATGACGTGATTTCATCCATGTCGACAGCCGCACTCCCGACAGGGCGCCCTGGGTGCATGGTCGGCAGCATGCCGAGATCTGGAGTCGTAGCGTCTGCCCGATGGACTGTGCAGCCCTAGATAAGAGAGTTACGACACTCAGAAGGTAAACAGACTCAGATAGAGTTGCGATACCGAGCCCACTGGGAGGCCTTGCGTTCCTGTGTAAGGGTCTAGGACAAGGTCGATGCCATTGGTCTAGCCTACTACTACGAGTACAATAAATCTTCTTAAAGAAAGAAGAACTAAAGTCATATCCACCTTGTCACCTAGGCTCTCTTATAACCTTGCTATTGACCTTGTCGATATTTCTGAACCTTCTAGCAAATGCACCATTAGATTTAGTGGGTCCAATGGGTTGTGGCTGAGGGTCTTGCCGAAAACCGGTCCTTAGACCGTGACATCCTGAGCTGATATAGGCTACGAATGATATGTTGTGCATAGCGACGTTCGGCAATGAACTGCAAGACGATTTAAGAGCAGCCCGAAACTATTTCTTATTCACTGGGCTAAGTCTATGGTCTTGGATGTTCCCAGTAAGCCTTCAGGCCTACTGGGTGTCCAGGATGAAAGGCTAACTTAACCACAACTGGGCGATATGACGAGCGATAGATCCACGTTGCTCTTCGTATAACGATTTCATAGACTCCACTGACTTAATTCGGTTTATTATAGGCATTCGGCATTATTAGATAGAAGATGCTGGCTAGGTTTACTGCTCGGGAACCTAGGCGTGCACGTTAACTTAAGCGGCCGGCGGGGACGTGGACACTTGGCCGGGTCCTCAGTTCGGCCCCACCCGGCCCCACCCGGACAAGTAGTTGCCGCAACACTGCGAACAGTGTTCCGTGCTCTACCACGTGACCTAAGCTATTGTAGTTGAACTGAAACGCCAGATTAAAAAGGTTTTACGAGCGACTGTAGTGACTTATTTAGAGGTCAAATGTGTTGTGGGTGAGGTTACCGCTTTTGTTGCTGCTCATACCACCATGAGTCACGTACCTCATGCAAATCAACTAGCGTGTCGCCCAAGGGCGCAAGTTCCTCCGCCTTTCGGCGACAGACAAGCCCCGTATCCGTAAGGACCCACAATCACCGTGCCGCCTGAGTCCCCGTCAACTCACGTTGAGGCTCGTAACTTGAACATCGTCTCAACCCCAACCTGCCGGATCCCATGTTGTGTACTTACTGCTAGCCGTAATCACAACTCCTCGCTAGCTGGGACCGCATTCTCTCGTATGTTTCACTAACAACATCATTGCCCCTGTCACTCGACCCTCCGACTTGCGTAATTGGACCATGGAAAACTCTCTCGCTTCAACCACCGATAGCCCCCCCAGCGCCGGCTTAGATATTGACGTTTTTGGCTTGCTATCGCCGTATGACGACTCCGGATTGGACAACCTTCTATTAGATTATGACCCGCCTGGCCCCCAGTCAATCGGTACCGACCTCCCCGGCGACAATGGTGCTTTGACATCCCTGAGCACTCCAGCCAGTGCACTGTTACCAGACAAGCGCCAAGGGGACACACCTAACGCAACGGAACCAGCCGAGCCCGATGTTGCAGATCCGGGACCGACCAAGATCGGCAACCGCTTCACCTCCGGCGCCATCAAGATACTGAGGACGTGGTTCAACGCCCATGAGAGACACCCCTATCCGACCCCCTCGGAGATCGAGAGGCTCCAGAGACAGAGCGGCCTGGAAAGGCAACAGATTACCAACTGGTTCGCCAACACTCGCCGTCGCAGGAAGTTCGCATCCACGTTGTCGCCCTCGCCACACCTCCCGGACTCGACAGACTCGGGCTCGGCAGCGATCGGGGCTCAACAACCCGTCGAGATTCCTCCAAGGCCTCCGACCCCGATGGCGTTCGATATCATGAATCCCCTGGAGCGGTGGGAACACTCCCCACCAGAGCACGAGGCTGCTCTCGTATCAGACATTTCTCGGGCCATTGCCGCATCGGCGAGGCTGTCTGGCCCTTCAACCCGGGCCCGCTCTCGTTCCGCCGGGTGGTCTTCGGGCAATGCCTCGTCGGTGAGCAGCGCTCCTACATCGAGGTCCAGCAGGGACTCCCAATCCTCCGCATATTCCTTCGGCTCCAAGCGCTCCTCTGGTTCTGTGGATTCGAAGAAGCACTATCCGTCTCGGCGAAGAAGGCGTCAGGTCCCTAAGCCACAACGCGGGAGAATCGCCTTCGTTCACGAGCGCAACACATACCAGTGCACGTTCTGCACCGAGACCTTCAAGAAGAAATACGATTGGCAGCGGCACGAAAAGTCGCTCCATCTCTCGCTCGAGAAGTGGGTTTGCTCGCCGGACGGATCGACAACCGCCAACGCCCAGGGAGATACCGTGTGCGTCTACTGCGACAAGGTCGATCCAGACAAGCCTCACTTGGATGGCCA
The DNA here is from genome assembly GCA_014235945.1 of Colletotrichum plurivorum. NCBI lineage: Eukaryota > Fungi > Ascomycota > Sordariomycetes > Glomerellales > Glomerellaceae > Colletotrichum > Colletotrichum plurivorum. The sequence continues at coordinate 34,532 of WIGO01000222.1, forward strand.
TCACCAAGCTGCCTGTATAGATAGACCTCTCGAGGAGCGCACATTTTACCGAAAGGACCATCTGAAGCAGCACCTGAAGCTCGTGCACGAGACAACAGTGATGACACCGTCAACGGAGGCCTGGAGGACCGGCATGGATGCTATACGGTCCCGGTGCGGGTTCTGCGGCGCGACCTTCGAGACCTGGACGGACCGCGGAAATCATCTGGCGGAGCACTTCAGAGACGGCTTGACTATTCTGGACTGGGAGGGAGATTGGGGGTTCGACCCTTCTGTTGCAGACATGCTGGATAACGCCATGCCTCCATGTGAGATTCGCCTTCCCCCCTTTCGCAACGTGCCACTTTCGCATGCTGACCCTCGCCCTGAAGACCTCGTACAGTTCGAACATGGCTCTATTATTCCGTTCAGACCCAGCCGCGGCCCCGCGGACACGCTACCGAGCGCGTACGAGCTGCTGAAGCTCGAGTTGGAGTACTACGTGCGGAACCACTTCGAGGCTAACGAGACCCTGCCGTCGGACGACGACCTTAAGTACGAGGGCTGCAGCGTGATCTTCGGCTCCGAGTTCACGTTGGCGGCTGACGCCGCCGCCGCCGCCGCCGCCGCGGTGCCGCCTGTCTCTTGGCTGCGGGATCTCTTCATGAGCTGCGGCGATGCCGCGACGAGGGCCCGCTTCCGGCCGATGGGCCAACTGGTCCAAGGACGGATAACAACGCTCCGGATCAACGGAAAGGCCAACATCTTTGAGAACTGCGAGCTCGAGGCACAGCTCTGTCACCACTACGCAGGCGGCGGCGGCGCGACTCTCTCGGACAGCGACCTCCAGCAGGCGGCCTGCGCCGTGCTCAAGCGCGTCGACTCGTCCTCGCCCAACCCGTCGCAGCGCTTCGTCGGGTTCCTGGCCCGGCTGGTGTGGGAGTCCACCGACTGGCTGGTTTCGCTCAGACAGAGGGCGGAGCAGACGCTCCACGGCGACGCCGGCTCGGGGACGCTGATGGGCTTCGACGGAAGCCCGGCTTCGGGAGTGCGGGAGGAGCTGGGGTTGCTCGACTTTTACGGAACGATGTCCGCAGACCAACGGCGTTGGTACTTTTCCGGCATGAAATCGGGGACCGCGCCGGAAGACAACTCCCTTGCCTTCCATCCAGGCGCAGCGGAAGCGAACAGCACGCCACAGACCGAACTGTTCCAACCGCCGGAACAAGAGCTGCCGGACCCGCGCGACTTCTTCCTCCGGCTCCACAACCCGAGAGCCCTCCACGCGGGGCCGCACCCCTCTCCGGCGGGAGGAGCAGGCCTGCCGCGCGGGCACGGGATATCCTTCTCCCTCAACGACAGCCACAGGTACTTGCGGCTCGCGGGCGAGCTCTCCCGCTTCGTGGCCAGCACCATGTCGCCCAACAACCCTACGAGCCACGTGCCGAGCGACGACGAGCTGCGGCACCAGGCGCGTTGGATTCTCTACGATGAGTAAGTTTTCCGAGCTCGGGACCGTTCTTGCACTTGCTTGCTTTTCGTTCAATTTGTCCGAAGCGGAGAAGATGACTGATCAGAAGCGCAAAACGCAAAACAGCGATGACCCCTGGAACCAAACGCCTGCCGACACCGAGCAGTGGCTGCGGAAGTTCAAGCAAGACGTAGGGCTGCTGTAGATCGGTCGAGGCTTCCGAGTCTCGGCATCTATCTTGAGACTAAAGTCATCTCTATGACAAAAGCTTATTGCAGCTGCAGTAAGGCGTACGTCCGATGTGATGTAGGGCGCGATTACTCTGCTTCTAATCTCGGTCCCATGTTTGCATCGTCACAACAGCAGCACAAGTATGAGAATAAGTCCTATGACAGTATACTTTCTCATGATCTTGATTCACATGGCAGATTTTGCGGGTGGCAACGTAAGAACCACATATGGTAAATGTTTCGAGTTTGGGCTTTGACGCACGGCGTCTGCCCTCGAAACTATTGCTGTCATCTGCGCTGTTGTACAATCGGACTGGAGCCGCGCCAGACGTCGTAGTGCTCCGATATTGAGGCTGAGTGACGCCCCTCTGCTTCACTTTGCACTTTATGAAGCCTCGTGTACACTGCAATGGGAATATCCCCACCAGGCCTCAAAGCCGTCCCAAATTCATGTCCCAAGTTCGTCGTAAACTCGTGTCCCGTGTCCTCGTTCAAAGTAAGAAAAGAAAAGCAAGTATGGAAGAATGAACAAAAAACCAGCAAAAATAAAACAAGAGTGGCGAAGCCCTCACTTCTTCTCAAACGAAATGATGTTCTCAATCTTCCCCAGCCCGTCGACCTCCACCTCGACCACGTCGCCATCCTGCAGGAACCGGCCCCGCGAGTACCCCACCCCATCGGGCGTGCCCATCATGATCACCGTGCCCCTCCGCAGCGTCGTCCCGCGCGACAGGTGCGCGACGACCTGCGCCACGGTCCAGATCATGTCGGACGTGCCCGTCTCCTGGACGACCTTGCCGTTGACCAGGGTGCGGTACCGCAGCGCGTGCGGGTCCGGCACGACGGCGGGCGACCAGATGGCGGGACCCAGGGGCGCGAACCCGTCGAAGGACTTGCTGTACGAGTACTGCCCGCCCGAGGCGTCCGGGACCTGGAAGTTGCGCGCCGTCAGGTCGTTGCCCGCCGAGTAGCCGAGCACGTGGGAGAGGGCGTCGGCCTCGGAGACGTTGCGGGCGTCGCGGCCTATGACGACGCAGAGCTCGCCCTCGTAGTCCAGGTGGCTCTGGGCGTCTGGGTGGATGTTGATTGTGTCGCTGGGCCCGGTGAGGGCGTCTGGGGGCTTGGTGAAGACTATGGGGTACGCGGGGATGGGGAGCTGCGGAGAGTGTCAGCGGGATTTGACATTCTTAGAGTGATTTAAGGGCTTTTTCTCTCACATTTGCTCGCTCGGCGTATTTTGCGTAGTTCAGCCCGAGGCAGATGATCATGGGCGTCCGTTCCAGCGGACACAGTAGCTGGTTCATGATGTTAGCCCCCTTTTTTCTCGTTGTCTGTAAAGAATCTACCGTAGCAAACCACTACTCATGCATGTTGTCTCCAGCGGCACGGATTCTGATCTCTCACCTTGGTCACAGTATCCCTCACGCTGGTGTGGATGAAGCCCTCGTCGATGTTCCCACCCAGCCGTTCCACCACGTAGCCGCTCCGGCTCCTCCGCACGAGGTTTCCGTAGTGTGCTTGGCCGTCGTGCTCGTATCTCACGAGCGCTTGGAACGCCATCCGAGCCGGCGACGTCTTCTTGTCGATGATGAAAGGCATCACGTTTCCCCTCGGGGGTGTGTGGGCCTGCTTTAAGCGAATTGCAAAGGGAGATGACGGGGAACGGATTCAACGGAACGGAGGTGGTGGTGTTTATACACCCGGGCGAGATGTCTGGGCCGAGCCGGCGAGCGGACGTCCAATGGAAGGATGTAAAGGAGGGAAAGAAGGAGAGCTCGTCTACTTTCGGAAATAGGATTTTAGGGCAGACCGACGAAGCGCTGTCCTATGACATGCGTTCGGCGAGGATGCTTCATGTGCGTACGTCCTTTTTTGCCGTCGTGCTACTATGCCTCTCGTGATCGAGTATCGGGTGCCCCGGGCTGCGGCGGACAGACGAGGAATTATAAAAGCATGTTGACACGATTGATAAGATGGAAGTCCCGGCTTAGGGCGGACGGGTTTTCCGCGGACGGACTTTTTTTCGTGAGAGAAAGGGGGGGTTGATGGAAAATGGAGCCCGAGGCTGTTCGTCTGATGTGTTGGAGACTACACCTACAAACTCTGGCTCGGGTGCCGAGAGACCCCGCGGCCTTTCCTCCCACTTGCCGCAGTCGCAGAAGATGTGATGTGTTGCGGCAGGGTGGGAGTCTCGGGGAATTCGGATAAGTCAATCTTTCTGGAGAGGAGGGGGTGGGTGGGCCGCGGGCACATGAACCATCATCTTGGGTCGGTTTGAGTTTCGAGTCGCCGAGTGAGCCGCATGTGGTGCTGGCACGGGAAGGAGGAGCCGGCTTGGAAGACTAAATGAACTTATCCCTGGCAGACTTACGTCGCCTAGGAAACCCGCGGGATACGGGAGGCGCCGGACATGCCGTTCGCCGACTTCGTTCAACTTCCTAATAGTATCGCCAAGCCCGCCTCACTTGAAGTTGAGGGGTGAGGCCACTCTTCACATTTTTCACGGCACATGAGCGCCGAAGACGGAAGACATCGGATCGTAGCCAATTAAATCCATCGGCAACACCCGGGTCTCCTCCAACGTCGAGCCATCATCATGTTGAGCCGTCGTTCAGGACGTGTTGACGGGGCCTGAGAGCGAGGCCTCTTGCTGGTGTGCGTGAATGATTTCGAGACTTTTGTGTAGCAATTAGCAGCTCATCCGCCGTCGCGCTGCAGGATGAGGCATGCAAGATGCATCAGTAAACCATCGCTCGACGTGTTCTGTGTGTCTAAACATAGCCCTGCAGTCAGCCCTAGCTATCGTATGCCGGTAGCATGCAGGCAGAGCTAGCCATAGTCCAAGCGGCTGTCAAGGAACGGTAACTGGAATTCTTTAAGGTCGTGGCTCTCTTCATCCAAAAAGGAAAAGATTGAGGTAGATGTTGATTGTCTAGCGTATGTGTAGGTACGCTCAGTCTACTGTACCTGGTACCTCGACAGTCAACATGCCCTCTCCCAAGTCATTGGTTTACACAGACTGGAAACTGCAGGTCTAGATTGAAAAGGTAGTTGTCAAAGACATCATGGTCAATTGTGGACGTCCCCAGTGAGATGCACGGGGAGCACAGTCCTCAATTTGTGTACAAGGCTCTAGACCAAGATAAGCGGAGTGGACAGGTCAAAAATGTCTTCTGTCAGCTAAAGGCACGAGTTATTGCGTTATCTCCAGGGTGTGCAAGCTGGACACGGAAGGTCTGTCGCCTGTCAACGAAAAGACTAAGGCTGACAGATATGTTTGACATTGGCATCTACTGCCCACATGACTTGATGATCAGGGAACTAGGCTCTCTTGACACATTGGCAGCGAGCTGACACTTATCTGTGGGTATAGCCTCAGCTGTATCTGAGAGCAAGATGTGCAGATTTGAAGATGTCATAGCCGGTGGGATGAAGACACGGACAGGTACTGTCTCCTCAACTCAAGTGAATGTTATTTCTCACTTTCAACAGAAGTTATCAACGGGACAACAAGTGAAGGTAGAGACTACCCGAACCAAGATTCTCAGCCCTACTAGACAAATTTCTCCCTGCACCTAGTCTTCTTCACTGCGGGCTCGAGTGAGGCCAAGGTTTCCTCTAGTTGCCAAAAATACCAAGCCGGCAGCAAGCTACGGCAAGAGACCCGAGATAGAGCGTTTCATTCCCATTGCTTCCCTGCAGGCGTATGCAAGATTGTCGTGAGAGATTGACGATAACTTCAGACCGATTGACAGGAACCCACCTCAAGGCACCTACCTACCCGAGCGTCGAAACGTCGGTTCCCGGCAGCAGTCCGTGATTCTTTTTAGCTGCTGTCAGGAGAAACCAAACAACCAAGCACCGTGCGTTCTTTCGGGAAATCCGAGCGCACGTCGAACTCCTCGACGTGACCCGTAACGCGGCGATCAAAAGAGATAATCCCCGACACGGTAGTGGCCTCGGCCGAAGGGCTGGGCTTGGCTAGGCATTAGACTTTGTTTAAGATAAACATCGTCGGGCCGTGGACGAGAACCGATACCCGCCCGCTGTCCGTCTTGATCCGTCTCGCCAGGGCTGACACGACACCGCAGGCTTGGCTCCCGTTCAAGACGGGGGGCGTCCGGCATGCCTACTTCAGGACACGGGGCCGACTCCAATTTTCCGAGTCGGAGGGCTGCGAGGCTTCTCCGCACTCCGCAGTTTGGGTTTTTCGTTTCAATACTCTCAATAGATCGAGGAAATAGACATGCAGTGGGTTCCGCCTACATGAGAATATGTGTATGTGAGTTTCGGGCCGCCTCTTCACGAGGGTGAAAGTGCGCAATGCGTGGCCAATGGAATGCGTATGCAGGTGCCGCTTGGCCTGCATGAGATTGCCCTCTACTACAATATCCGCGGCAAAACTACCCAAAAGACAGGTCACCACTAAATCGTCCAATCTTTGGTTTCGTGCGTCCCTCTCCAACCTGCCTCGACTTGCCCCATCAAGTCCAGAAAGGAAAGAAAATCGACAAGCAAAGAATCAAACACACGAAAGCCCGCGAATTCGTGTTCTGCAACGACAAAGACGGATGAAGGTCATCATCGTCGGAGCGGGGCTGGGCGGGCTCGCCTGCGCGATCGCGTGCCGAAGAGAGGGGCTGGATGTCGTCGTCCTCGAGAGAGCGAGCAGGATCGTACCGGTGAGTCGTAGCGCGCGAGACAACCTACCTACTTTCTGGATTTTCAAAGCAGACTGACAGTTTTCACTTTCCCGACTAGATTGGTTCCGGAATCCACGTCCCGCCCAACGCGGCGCGGGTGGCACGCCAGCTTGGCTACCTCGACAAGCTGCACCGCCGCGGCGGCGTCGGCGTCGAGCGGATCGAGATGCGCCGGTACGCCGACGGAAGGCCCCTGCACGCGCTGCCGGCGGGGCACGGCGACCTCCCGTGGCTGGTGGTGCACCGGGCCGAGTACCACGGCGTGCTGTGGGAGACGTGCGCCGAGCTTGGTGTCGGGCTGTGTCTTGATATGGAGGTTGAGCGGATCGACTTTGAGACTAACACTGTGTATCTGGAGGACGGTGATGATATCTCGGGGGATGTTATCATCGGAGCGGATGGTGTGTTGCTCACTCACTTTCACACTCACTTTCTCGCTCACTCACACACGCTCTCACTTACCCACTCACTCAACCACACGCACACAAACTTCCTCTCACTCACATACCCTCTGGGCTTCACTTTCATCCTGAAGACACCTTAAGCTGAGGATCTTCAGCCAGTATATGTTGCTAACCTCGTGTCGCCCAAAAAGGACTCTACTCGGTGTGCCGTGACCAGCTCCTCGGCAGCCCCTCGCCCGCCGTCGAGACCAGCGACCTCGCGTATCGGGTGACGCTTCCGCTGGACTACCTCAAAACCCTCGGTGACCCGCGCATCGATGAATTCTGCGCTAGGAAGCAGGTTACCGTTTGGCTCGGCCCCTCGAGACACGCGACTTTCTGTCCGGTGAGGGGAGGGCGGGAGTTAAACCTCACGCTACTGAAACAGGACGACGCTGAGGGCCATGGAGACGGGGACGTGGGTAAGATGAAACAAGCCTTTGAGGGATGGGATGAGACGTCGGTTTAAGCCTTACCTCACGCTTGATTTCTAAACTAATGATCGCCATGTCCGCAGGTTGAGCAAGTTGATATCCCGCGTACCACGGGTGCAAAAGTGGAAGCCTTGCACGCATCCCGAGCTGGAAACCTGGACAAAGGTAAAGACCATACATTCCATACCCCGTTCAACCCGGCCAGCGGAGCAACTCACGCCTTCTAGGGACAACTGGCCCTCCTGGGCGACTCGTGCCATCCCAGCCCAGCGTATCAGTCGCAGGGCGCGGCCATGGCTGTCGAGGACGGCGCGGTTCTCGGCAAGCTCCTAGGTCTGCTGGAGCGCTCTCCGAAGAGCGGCTCGCCTGAGTCGATATCGCAGGTCCTCCGCCTGTACGAGTATCTCCGAAAGTCCAGGACAGCCGTGAATATGGCAGGAGCTGCGTCGAACAAGAAGTGGTACCATGTCGCCGACGGGCCGGATCAAGAGGCCCGAGACGCAGAAATGGCGGGAGCGACACCGTCTACGGGGTGGCGGTGGATGGACCCGGAGTACCGGGAGCAGCTCCTAGGACACGATGCCGTGGCCGAGGCCGTTGAGACGTTTGGGAGGTGGGAGAAGGAAGAAGTGATGTTTAATTCGAACGATTTTGTCTATTATTTTGGATTACCGACAGGCAGCCAACGCCAACTATAATCCAATCAACCCATGCAGACCTGCAATGCATCTGAATCATTTGTGAGTATAGTCGTAAAACACGTAATTCCAAAACTTTTGTGTATCGTCGAGAGCGTGGCTCGTCTCATAAACGCTTGCCCAGTGGCAAATGATGCGTTTTCTCATCAGTCATCCAGTCGTTCAAGCATCTCTCGTGTACTCAGACCTCTGGCGCCAAACATGCCCGTACCTCATCACGAAAATCGGAATCGGCGCCAACACGATGCTCCCACCGCCCAGGATGGTAAACGCCCAGCCGTACCCGAAAGCCTCGATCAACGGGCCCGTGCTTAGCGGGAGGAAGGTGCCGGCAAGGCACCGCGTGACGATGACGCCCGTCATGGCGGAGGCCGAGTACAGGCCCGCGGCATCGACGACGTAGGCCTGCAGCGGCAGCGAGCACATGAGCAGCATGAACCCCTGGAGGGCGACGCAGGCGAGGAGGAAGCCGACGTGCAGGCGCAGCTGGCTGACCCAGCCGTAGGCGGCGATGGAGAGGGGCAGGCCGAAGGCGCCGACGATGACGAGGGGGAGGCGGTACTCGGGCCGGCCGACGGGGTTGGCGCCGCGGAGCTTGACGTAGATCCGGTCGAGGCTGAAGTTGCTGACGAGGACGCTGATGAAGGAGCCGATGCCTGGGGGGGGGGAGGTTAGCATTTTGACGTCTCTCATCTCTGAAAAAGGTAAACTCACTAAAGGTGATGAAGGAGAGACCGGTCATAGCTGGCGAGAAGCCGTAGACCTCCTGCAGGATGTTGGGCAGCGTGATGGACATGACGTAAAAGTACGCAAACGTGATGCACCCGAAGAACGACAGGGCGAGCAGCACGCTGGACCCGAGGAGCACCTCGCCGGGCCTCTTGATGGACTCCCACAGCCGCATCGCGCTCTTGTGGTCGTCGACGCCGGCCGGGTGCAGCAGCACGGCGTCCGGGCCGTCGCGCTCCCGGGCCTCGGCGGCCCGGCGCCGCAGGATGGTCATCTTGTACGTCTCGCGGAAGCAGCAGAGGAAGAGCACCTCGCAGGCGGCGGCCAGGCCGGCCGCGATCCAGAGCACGCGCCTCCAGCCGAGGGTCTGGGCGATGGCGCCGCTGATCATGGGGCCGACGGCGCCGCCGACCAGGGGCGCGAGGGAGACCATGCTCATGGCGGAGCCGCGGCGGTCCGGGGGGAACATGTCGCCGACGATGGCCGGGCTGAGGACGTTGGTGGCGACGGCGAGGCCCGTGAGGGCGCGAGCGGCGATGAGGAGCGGGGTGGTGGTGCTCAGGGCCGCGAGGGCGGTGGCGGCGACGAAGAGGGTGTTCGCGGCGTTGAGCACGGGGGCGCGGCCGTAGATCTCGGAGAGGGGCGCGATGAGGAGGGGGCCCGCGGCCTCGCCCAGTTCCCAGATTGTGACGAGGAGGGCGGCCGCGGGGGAGTTTGCGCCGTCGGTGTGCTCGAGGTCGCCGATGATGTGGGCTGCCACCGGGACGACGGAGATGCAGGTGAAGGTTCTAAGGCGGCGGTCAGTAAGGTGTCTTTCGGTGAACGGGACGGAGGACGTCTTCGGCTGATCGATGAGCCGCGGTCTGTCACATACACGGTGAAGGCCATGCAGGCCAGCAGACCGACGATGGTCCACTTGAAGGCCTCGGGCCAGTCTCTCGGGTTCTCAGGGTCGCCATTGGGATCAAAGTCAAGCAGGTGCTTGGACACTTCCTCCTCGCAGAGAGGATCGTCAAGAAGGGGCTGGCTCTCCGTCATACTTGCGAGCTTGGTCCTACGAAAGGGGAGTTCGTGGGGTTGGTCAAAGGTTCACTCGCAGAGAGAGAGGATCAGAAGACCAGTCTGCTGGTGAGAGAGCAAGCTGCAGGAAGAGGATCGGTTTCCAGCGGGCGGGATACCGCATCTTGAACTAGAGGTAAACAGACACAGACCAACCCCGGTCGGACCCTTTGTTTTGCGTGCTCGCCCCACGCGTTTGGTCATTCAGTCAGCCAAAAAAATTTCATGGCCGGCCGGGGTGAGTCGACTTTCATGCGTGGGTGGCAACCAGAGAGAAGCGGGGCGGCATCGGCGCAGCGGCGGTGCCGGCCGTTAGTGGAGACCGTCCCACGTGACATCCGCTTATCTGCGGCTGTCCGGGGAGTTGACGTAGCTAGTGACAGAGCGTTCGGGAAGCATCATGCACAGAGAGGTCTGGAATCAGCCAGCCCTGGCATCAGGGGCAGAGGATCTTCTTATGTCGTCCTTGTCTCTATTCATAACCTTCTCGTTCGACAGAGGTCTGAAGAAGGTCGGCACGTACAACCAACGTCTAACGGTCACTTATCGGCTTATCGTCCGCCAATCTCATGGTCGTATTGTTTTACCCCTTTCGGACAAGTGCGGGGTGGCGCTCCGATGTCGTTCCCCACTCATGGAATCCTCCGGTCGGGCTCGGCGGGCGGCTCTAAGATCCCCCGCGGCTTCTCTATGCCTCCCGCGGCGTCATGCTTACCTAGCAATTAGCCGATAGACGACCTATTAGTACTTGCTCAATGGGCGCGCCCTTCAACATTCCGAATCCACCAAAGGGCGCGTCGATATGTGAACCAACCTCTCAACCGCTAGTCCAACAAGTCTTGAGTCTACTGCAACTGGTCCAACGATTCGGCTCTTCCGATTGGCAAATTGAACACCCCCCAGCCATCGCGCAATTTACACAACCAATTGTCTCTTATAGTCCAGCCCCCGGAGAACCATGGCCATCCCGCAACGCCTAGCCCCTTCGACGGAGGAACTCCGGCAGTTCTACGTCGGCACAGATATTGACGATGTTCCGAAGCCCGCACTGGTGCTCGACGCGGCCAAGGCCCGGAGGCATTGCAGGTCCATGCTAGATGCTGCGAAGGCTCTGGGAGTGGGTTTCCGTGCACATGTCAAGACGCACAAGGTCAGTGAGCTTGGGGAGGATGCGTTCCGCGACTTCCATACTGATGCTTTAAGTAGACCCATCAGCTCGCCCGGCTTCAGGTGGGCGAGGAGTCCCAAGACGTCAAAATAGTGGTCTCGACCGTCGCAGAGCTCCAGCATCTGCTACCGCTCCTCAAAGAATTCAAGGAAAATGGCCGCCGCGTCAACGTCCTCTACGGCATCCCCCTCCCGCCATCCCAGGCGTCTAGGGTCGCGGACCTGGCACAGCCCCTCGGGCCTGGGAGCATCACCTTCATGATCGACCATCCGGACCAACTATTAGCGGCTGTTCGCTTCTCCGAGAGAGCCGGGTTCCCGCCAGGTATCTACCTCAAAGTCGATACTGGCTACCACCGCGCGGGCCTTCCGCCAACCGCTCTCAACAAAGATGACCTCATCCAGAAAGTCGCCCGTCTCGAGGTAGAGGGCAAAGTGGAGATAGTCGGCGTCTACTCGCACAGCAGCCTCAGCTACGCCGACACCACCCCCCGGCAGGCCATGGACAACCTCGTCGACGAGATTAAGGGCTGCGTGGAGGCTCTGCGCCATAACTCACATCTCTTCCCAGCCGATAGAGAGTTGACCGTTAGTGTGGGCGCGTCGCCGCAGGTCACCGCCGTCCAGAATATCACCGGCGCGAACGCCGAGGAGAAGAACCCCGATAGTGAGAACTTGCGCGCCGCGATACAGGAGGTCACGACGGCGGTGGGCGGGTTCCGGGTGAAGCTGGAGTTGCACGCAGGCGTCTACGCCGTGCTGGACAACCAGCAACTCGCGACCCATGCTAGGGCGTTTTTAGGGGATGCTGACGACGAGGTCGCCGTCTCCGTGGCGGCGGAGGTGTGTAGCGTGTACAACGCCGGCGAGAGGAGGACGCCAGAGGCCCTCGTGGCCGTCGGCACGCTCGGGCTTAGCCGGGAACCCTGTCCGTCATATACTGGCTGGGGTGTCGTGAGCCGCGGATCCTACTCCCAGAAGAATAACGCGGGGCGTCGACTCGTCGTCGCGCGGATCAGCCAGGAACACTCCATCATCGCCTGGGAGGCTGGCGACGGGGATGCGGAGCTGCCTCCCGTACCGCTCGAGGTCGGACAGGTCGTCAGAATCTTTCCCAACCACGCGTGCGTTACCGGGGCCATGTACGGCTGGTACCTCGTGGTGGACTCTGAGAATGAGGACACCAACCAGGTGACGGACGTGTGGGTGCGGACATCGGGTTGGTAGGCGGAGCCCGTGTCGGTTTATGGAGCACTCCTGGGCCCGATGTATGGGGCATTCTCTTTTGTCTGAGACTGAAATACAGAAGGCTTTTGATTTCAGACTCATAATGTCTTATTAAAACGTTCGATTGTATCCTGGTTTCCAGCGGCTACACCTTCTAAACTAAGTGATCGCTAGAATACTATGGTATGGTTGGACTGTGTAGAGTTGAGTGACCGTGCTCGTCTCTTGAATCGGCCGGGCTCGCTTTCGCTTTCGTATTGCATGACTATGAGTTTGCCGTCAGTCCCGAAGGATATCATTTATACAACCCTCGCCTAAGATTCATTATATTCGATAAGAACGCAGGGCTGCAACCTTCGACCGAGCCTGCCGAAACTACCCTGTCTTTTGTCGCACAGGCCCAATCTATTAAAAGTTGGCAATTCCAACTTGCAACTTGTAAGCTGGACTTCTTGGATATCCAAGATCAATCTCTACGTCGGCCTCCAGTTGTCGATAAAGCTCCCACACACCCTCCATCGGGCTTCCCACCAGGAACTGAACACGCAGGCAGAAAAGCCCTGCACTCTAAAACAATGAGCAGCGCGCTGCCAACCCAAGCCACACTGCCCCCGGCCGTGCAGGCTCTCCTGGACAAGGACGCAATCCGAACGGCAATCTACCGCGTCGCGCGCGGCTCGGACCGCAAGACCCGCTCCCTGGTCGAGGCCGGCTACCACCCGGGCGCCGCCGCCAACCACGGCGTCTACGACGGGCCCGCCGAGGGCCTCTACGACGCGACGATCGCCCCGGACCCCACCGCGGCCGCCCACCACCAGATCGGCCACTCCCTAATCGAGATCGGGGCGGACGGCGTCTCCGCGCGCGCCGAGACGTACTGCACCGCCAACATCGTCGTCGGCGGGGAGGGCAGCGAGTGGATGACGCTGTTGGTTCGATACGTTGACAGGTTCGAGAAGAGGGGCGGGGAGTGGAGGATTGCGAACCGGGTCGTGGTGTACGACGGCGCTTCCAAGTCTGGGTTTATGGGGCGGTTGCCGAGGGAGAATGTGGGCGTTAGAGACGAGACGGACTACTCGAGGACGGTGTTTGAAGACTGACTGGTCTGACGTTCTTGGGCTTAGTGCAGTGGTGCCAAGGTTGTGTTCAATAAAGTCTTAAATACATGGAACCAAAGAGCGATGATTCCGTCGCTCAGTCTGTCTGTGGTTCGGCATCTGAGTGGAGAAGAGGAGCCGGACTCGACGTCAAAACATGGCCGGGCGCTTCCATCGTCGGTCCGTAGTGTGGGGCCGGTACCCGGCCGACTGTTCGTTGCAAAGGCCCAGCCGTGACCGACTTCAGCCGGAAGCTGCTCCGGGAAGATGTCGAGGACTGACAAGGCTTGAAAGCTTGATTCCGATGATTGGCCGAAGAGGAATTCATGCCAACAACAAATTTGCATATCTGGATATCTGGTGTCTGACAGGAAGTGCACACCACCGTACAGCCGAGGGGCCCAGTTGACGCACGTCGTCAACCAATCGACGCCCATCGCTGACTGCATGCAGCCCTACCTAAGCCTCCACCAAGACCGGGCGTTCGAAGAAAAACAACGCAGGGCTCACCGGCTTTGGTTCTTCATCTACCGGCATTCCCGCACCCACCCGTCCGGGGCTGATTCCGCAAGATGACGTAGGAACACCACCCTCCCCTTCCCCGGGCCGTCAGCGGGCGCTCCGTCTCCCTTTACAGTGTTAATACTCCGGGCGAAACAGCTACAAGATCTTGCCGGAGCCGGGCCTTACCCCGCAACCGAAGATGGCTCCCGCCCAGCCCCGACGGCCCAGCTCCCGCCGCGACTTCGAGATTGCTATAATCTGCGCCCTCACCCTCGAGGCGGACGCCGTCGACGCCCTCCTTGACCACCACTGGGACGACGACGAGGACTTTCCGGGCTTTGACAAGGCCCCCGGCGATCCGAATGCCTACTCCACGGGAACTGTAGGCCGCCATAATGTCGTCCTCACGCACATGCCGGGCATGGGCAAGGCCAACGCCACAGCAGTGGCGTCCAACTGCCGAGCCAGCTTCCCTGGCATTAAGTTAGCTTTGGTAGTTGGCGTGTGCGGCGTCGTGCCCTTTGACCACGAGGGCAGGGAGATTGTGCTAGGCGACGTGATCGTTAGTGACGCCGTCGTGCAGTACGACCTCGGCCGGCGCCTGACAGAGCGGTTTGAGCGGAAAGACACGCTTCTCGACAGCCTCGGGCGGCCAAACCCTGAGATCAGGGGTCTGCTGGCCAAACTAAGAGGTCTGCGCGGCCGCAAGGCCCTACGATCGAGCATGGCGCGATCTCTGGAGCTACTGCAGCGAGAACCGGAGCTCAAGGCCCGATACCCCGGTGCCGAGGCCGACATGCTCTTCGAGGCGTCTTATCGGCACGTCTCGGACGGTATGACCTGCGACGCGTGCGGGTGCGACGGCCAGACGGTGCGCCGGCAACGACTCGAGCCCGAGGGCGGGGATACCCGGCCGGCTGTTCACTTCGGCCTCATTGCCTCGGGCGATGCGGTAATGAGGTCGGCAATCGGCCGGGACGAGCTCGCGCTGAGTGAGGGTGTCATTGGATTCGAGATGGAGGGAGCTGGCGTATGGGATACGTTTCCCTGCGTGGTGATCAAGGGCGCATGCGATTATGCCGACAGCCACAAGACGAAGGCGTGGCAGCGGTACGCGGCGGCAACGGCTGCGGCTTGTATGAAGGCATTTTTGGAGCACTGGATGCCCCCTGAGGCTCCGATAGTGGGTACATGATCTCTTCCCCATCGGTATTTTGTGAGGCGAGTTGTTAAATACTTACTGACACGGCCACGATTAGAACTCGTGGGTTCTCTCTCGATATCAAAGAAACCTGCGGGGCCCTGGTGTAAGTCCTTTTTCTCTTAGTCTTCAACATTCCTGCTTACATGCACCTAGTCATCGTCCCGTTCCCGAGGAACGAGGGCTTTGTTGGACGTGTATCGGTCCTGGCTAAGCTTCAAGACCAGCCTCTCTACTCCAGTTTTCAAACTCGTGTATCTCTCTTTGGCCTCGGGGGCATTGGGTACGTAAGCCTTATCTCCAGATCTACCTCGACAGTTGCTAAGCAACTACAGCAAAACGCAACTTGCCCTCGAGTATGCATACTGGGTCCGCGAAACACATCCGGACGTATCCGTTTACTGGGTATACTGCAGCAACGCAGAGCGCATGCGAAGCTCCTTCGTTTCTATCGCCACGGAGTGCAAAGTCCCTGGCTACAACGACCCCAAAGTTGACATTCTTGCCACAGTATACGACTGGCTGATGAGAAGAGACCAGGGCTCGTGGCTGATGATATTAGACAACGCCGACGATGCAGAGCTCTTCTTCCCAACCACGAATACAGACGATAGCCTGGGACAGTACATCCCAGAATGCGCACACGGCTCCATCCTTGTGACGACGAGGAACAAGCAAGCAGCTCTCAAATTAGCCAAGGGCAAACCTCCCATAGAACTCGACACCATGAACGACCAAGAATCCCAACAACTCCTGCGTGCGGGGCTGGGCGGCTGGGCGTCCGGCCTCGATACGCAAGAAACCAACGACCTGACATCCCGACTAGAGCGCCTTCCACTCGCACTCGCGCAGGCGGCTGCATTCATGGAGGCCAACACAATGGGCGTGGGCGAGTACCTGGATATGCTGCGGGACAGCGACCAGGCGGTTGTGGACTTACTCGGCGAGGACTTTGAGACAGTGGGGAGGGACCGCTCGGCGCCTCGCGCCGTCGCGGAGACGTGGATGGTTTCGTTCGAGCAGATTAAGAAGCAGAGTCCACTGGCCGCGGAGTTGTTGTCGCTCATGAGCTTCTTCGACCGTCAGGCTATTCCAGTGGAGTTTTTGGTGTCGAACTCTACACAGGGCTTAGATGAGAAGGGAAAGGAGGTGTGGCTTCATGGTATTATTGGTAAGTCGTTTTCCCACAGGTTCTTCGTGCCATTGAAGAGTGAAAGATGTAAGCTCGATGTTCCCATCTCTAATACTGACGTCGCTTGCGATAGATAACTACAAGCCGTGGATTTCGGTCGGTTTCTCGGACAAGTCAAAACAACCAACGGCAAAGGGCTGGTCGTGGAGGGAGGCCAGGGTCAAGAAGGCCCTCGGCATCCTCAAGGCCTTCTCCTTCGTCACAGCGGGCGCGGACCTTAGTCTTAGCGTCCACCGGCTTGTGCGTCTCGTGACCCGGAAGTGGCTTGAGAGGGACCGCCGGAGACGGGACAGCCTCTACTGGCACGCCCTCTCCGTCGCCACGGAGGCCTTCCCTTACAGCAACCTCGACGTCGGCGTGGACTGGGAAACGGCCGCCAAGTATCTGCCCCACGTCTCCTCGGTCGTCGGGCTGCAACAGCGGTCGGGGGGAGCCTCGACGGCCGAGAGGCTTTGCAGAGCCGTGCTCTGTCACAAGGCCGGGGAGTTCTTCTGCTTCCGCGGGCAGCCGAGGGAGGCCGAGGAGTACTTGCTGCCGGCGGTTCGCACCGTGGAGGAAATCCTAGGAAATGAGCACGTCTTCGCGCTGGAGACGAAGCAGAGCCTGGCGCAGGCGTACTTCGACCAGGGCGAGATCGACGAGGCCAAGTGCCAGCAGGCCGAGTCGATACTCCTAGAAACGCTGGAGATCTCCACGCGCGCGTTCGGGGAGGCGCACGAGGTCACGATCTACGGCAACGGGCACCTGACGATGGCGTACATGGCGCAGAGCAAGCTGGCGGAGGCGGAGGAGCTGCTGCTGCGCAACACGGAGCTGTGCTCGCGGACGTTCGGCGAGGACAGCCACAACACGCTGACGTGCATGGGCAACCTGTCCATCATCTACTCGTGGCAGGGCCGGTGGGCGGAGGCGCAGGCGCTGAGCGAGAGCGTGCTGGAGAAGGGGAGGAGGAGGTTCGGGGCGGAGCACCCCAAGGTCTACATGTTCATGGAGAATCTGGCGTACTTGTACTGGAAGAGGGGACGGTGGGAGGACGCGAAGGAGTTGCGCCGCGCCTCGCTGCGTGGGATGCAGGCCACGCTGGGGTTTGACCATCCGCGTACCATGGCCAACTTGCTCAAGATTGCGGAGTGGGAGGCTGGTACAGAGAAGAGCGTAAAATGAAACTTGGTCCTCTATGAAGAGGTGCGTTCTGAACCAGTGTCAACCACTGTCATCATTAATTACATGTACGCCTTGCGATCTTTGGTCGTCGGTTGTGCATCCACAATGTCATTGTTGAGTTGCTGCCTACTACCCTCAACGTCATTGCGTAACCTGGGTTGTCTGGACATACGCTCAGTTGCCCATTGCTGAAGTGGACCAGAAGAAATTGCACGAGTAATACATAGAACAGAACTCGGACTTTTAAATACAAACTCGGACTTGACATCCTCCAGTGGAGACATGTTGCTTGATGCTGTGAGATCCCTGTTTAGGCAACCTGGCTAAGCCTCGTGCTGACACGGGCGCGTAAGCATGCATGAGGGGCATTTTGACAACCACCCTAGTTGTGCCTAAGTTGCTCATTCCCCCTTCGCCGCCGTCCGAATCTTCCCTCTTCACCTCTTGCAACTCTTGATGCTCGTTGCGCAATCAACTTTTACAAGTGGCTTACGGAGATTTTGATTGAAAAAGATTCGAGATCACACCGTGTAACCGTCCAGGCTAGATAGCGACCAAGGAAGCGATGGTCAAATTACCTTGTCACATACTCAAGCCCGACGATCCGGGCCGAATTTTCTTCGGCCAACAGCAGATTCTGGACGCGATACAGGAAGCTCTGGGGCCCAAGGATACGAGCAAGTACACACGCAAAGGCAAGCACAAATACACGGACGAAGACACGGGCGAATATGTCAACCCCCCATTGCGCCAATTCGCTCTTTGCGGACTCGGCGGCGTGGGCAAGACCGAGGCGGCCGCCGAATTCGTCCGGAGGAACAAGAACAACTTCGACGCCATCTTCTGGGTTCGCGCCGACGAGGCCGCCAAGCTGGACCAGTGCTTCGCGGAGATGTCGGTCAAGCTGGGCCTCGAAACGGCGGAGGAGGCCACGCACCAAAAGTTCTCACGGTCGCTGGTCAACAGGTGGCTCGAGAACCCCGTCAAGGACGATGAGTACGGCAGTCCCGAGGCCTCCTGGCTGCTCATCCTCGACAACGTCGACGACCCTGGGTTGCTCGAGGGGTATTTGCCCATTTATTGCAGCTCCGGCAGCGTCCTCGTCACCAGCCGCGACCCGCTCGTGTTGCAGCCCTACTCCGAGAACCCACGCGGCATCTACTGCAGGGTCGCGTCCAGCCTGAACATGGAGCCGCTGAGCGATGCCGAAGGGGGTGCCCTCCTTCTGAAGCTGGCCGGATTCGACGCCAACGCGGAGGCGAACTTGGAAGGGACCGCGCGGGATATATCCCGGAGCCTGGGCGGGCTGCCCCTCGCGATCTCCCAGGTGTCCGAGATCATTCGCCGACAAGGCATTAGCTTGTCCAAGTTCCAGTCCATGTTCGAGGAGGACAAGAACCGTATCGATTCGTTTGACACGAAGCACTATGCGACCGTCTGGGCGATGGAGCGGCTGCCCGCTGAGGCCAAGGGGCTTCTCAAGCTTATGCTGTTCATGGACCCGGACGTCATACAGGAGAGCATTCTCTTTGACGCCGCTGTCCTGACTTTCGGCTCGTCTTTCACGCCGCCCAAGTTCAATGAGGCGTGCGCTGAGCTATTGCAGTCATTGCTCGTACGGAGACATCAGAGCAAGACCGAGTTGTCGGAGTATCACATTTCCGCTCATCGCCTGGTACAGGACGCGACCCAGTCTCGCATGACAGGCGAAGGGATGCAATCTACATTCGCAACTATGGTCGATTTCTTGTGGCAGACCTGGCATCCGGCGCAGCCGGCGCTCCCGCCACCCACGAAACCCTCCAAGACACTTCAGCGCCAACCAACCGATCCGAAATATTTGATAGCTTGGCAGCCGCTGTGTCTGGGGCTGTACCCGCATGTCCTCAGGCTGAAGAATCTGTGGCCGCTCATCTCCGGGTGCAGCGAGAGCACGAAGATTCGGTTCGCTGCTCTACTGACTAAAGCAGCATGGTGCGTTCGGAACGACACGTTTTTATCGACTGCGGGATACCGATTGCTAACGAACTCTTTCAGGTACCAACAAGAGAGAGGCATGCTACGTCGCTTCGACGAGTTCTTCGACGTCGCGAAGTCGATATGCGAGTCCGTGCCGGGCGACGACAGCGACGCCGTGCTGTACCACATCCACTTCTGCCTCGGAATGATATACGCCGGCACCAACGAACACAAGCTCGCGCGCGAGCACAAGGAGGCCAACATGGCGCTGCAGCTGGCTGTCTGCCGGAGCGTTGGGCCGGACTTTGTCGGCCTGCGCCTCGCGCTCGCCTATATCCAGCTGGCGATCACCCTGGCACAGGAAGGACAGTTGGACGAGTCGATCGCGGCCTTCGAGCGGGGACGGGAGATACGGAGGAGCCTGGAGCCCAGGAATATCGTGGCCTCGGACGCAAGCCACGCGATGACGCTGATGCTGCGCGGGCGGCCCGAAGACCTCGAGGCCGCCGAGGAAATGGTGCTGGATTCCGTGAAGGTGTGGGAGTCGACTGGTTGCGTCTCTTCACCCAAGTAAGGCCCCTATTTCCGCGGATTGGAGGTCGACTGAGCTGGACGAGGCTGATCTTGCTGACGTACTTTGCCTTATAGAGTAGCACGACACTTTCAGGCCCTGGGAAAGCTTCGGTATATCCAAGAACGGTTCGACGAGTCCTACGAATGCGACAAGAAGGCGCTGTTATACTTCATCGACTCGATGGGGGTGCGTTCGTACCGCTCGGCGGACATGCGCGTCAAGTGCGCAATGTATCTCATGCGGAAGGAGATATGGCATGAAGCCTCGTAAGTCTCGATCGTGCGCTCGAGGTCGTCGTTTGAACTCCCTCTTTATTTGGTACTGATCTGTATGGGTTAATAGTCCCTTGCTCAATGCCGCATATGACTGCTGGGGTCCTTACGGCAGCTTGTTCTTGCCCGAGCTGGCGCGGAACAAGTGGTTGAAGGGGAAGCTTATGGACGAATGGGCTGACGGGAGGGGCATCCTCGACTATAGAGCTGCTATCAGACTAAGGAAGAGGTTCATCCCGGATAATAAGCCACTTGACGTACGTCAATTTGTTCAAGAGGAATTCGATCGTCTAGTGGAGTACCGGTCTAGGTAGCGACCAGATCGATCGGACCACCATGTTCAGTCGGACTGACGTTGCCATTGCTTCGGGTGCAAGGAGAAAGGGGTGGATGGTGTCTTCAAGCTTGATCGTTTTCTCTGTCGCGTCTCCTCGTCTTGATTCTGGGGAGGTCTCGCGCCTTTATGGTAAAATGCCTGGCGCTCGGATCGAAGTCGTCGGTTCTGGGTTGCGGCAGCTCATGAGAAATTCCGACAGAATCATCAACGGCACACAACTTGATATTGTCCCTCCTCGTTCTCTTATCCAGGGTCCTCGTAGGATCTAGTGAAGTGTCTATATTACCATTTGGGGAGAAGGTTGTCAACCACGGGGTTAAGACGTTGAAGATTGCGGCTTGTAGTGAACCTGCGCATATTTAACCTTGCAAATAAGGGTTGACCATTGACAACCTAGACACCTTTAGACTGGTATACTTGATGGCTAGAGCCCACCAGAACCTGATGGACTTCGATAGCTGTGTCATGCAGGTCGTTGTGACAATTGCAATGCGGAGTAGCTTAACTGACCAGCAGTCCCCTGCGTCGAAACAAGAACTTATCTAGGTTCACCTGTTTCATCTCGGACTTCATCCGTCTATCCGTGCGGTCTGAATCAGCAAGAGGATTGTCCCATATCTGTAGGCCAAGCATGAAACATGTTCGAGCTGACCCCTGATGGTTTGATCCGGACCAGGTGGGGTTTCGGCAACCTCATTGCTGAACTATAAGACGACAGCCCTCTCCGCCGTTGAACTCTTTGACAGCTATGCCTACATAAACTGAATTTGCACCACCTTTTTCGTAAAACCTCGTCTCCAATGCAGCAACGTTCTCTCGCCGTTTTGCTAGGCTATGCCGCGGCAGCCTTGGCCAAGACTCCCGACGGCTTCCAGCCGGCCTCCAACAACGACCTCATTGTCGCCTTCGGAGCCCAGTCTGCCCTCAATGGCGTAAACCTTCCCAAAGCCGGTAGGTGAATCGAAGTCACGTAGAGGGCGAGACGGAAGAAAGCTAAACGAAAGCCCTCAGACACGGCACAGGAGCCGACCTTCGGCACGACCGAGCCACTGACGGGAAAGAGCTTCGCCATCATCATGGTCGACATCGACGTCCCCTCCGCGGCGGGAACGTTCCTGCACTGGGCCCAGACGGATCTGGCCCCGGACGCGACGACCAAGACGGTCCAACTCGGCGCCGACGGCGAGCGCACTATCCACACGTTGTCTATTGCTGGCGGCGCGGCTGCCATCGCGGATTACAGAGGCCCTTCGCCGCCGGCGAGGAATCCCCTTACCCACCGCTACGTCGAACTCCTCGTCGACACCAGCGACATTACGCCTGAGGGCACGCAGGCGCTGCAGGCGCTCTCGAACCGGCAGGGCGCGCAGGTCAACGACGTCCTGACACAGGCCGGGCTGGCGAACAAGGTGGTTGCTGGAAACTTCTTCACTGTCACCAACGGGCAGTAGATAGACGCGTGAAGCGATGATGCGTTGATACCGCCACGGCGGCTGAGGATGGTGCGATGCACTTCTGTGTTGTCTCTAGCATGTTGGTGGGACTTCCATCGCGGTGTCTCCGATGCGGCTACATCGCAGGCGGTCGCAACAACCGCCAGCTTTCAGAGTATCGCGGGAGGTGAATTCTTGTGCAATTTGGCGTGGAGTTCTGGGAACAGACCTTTCTGACGCTCGGTTTTGCCGGATCAGAACGCGCGGCGCGGGGGCTGCTAATACGTTTCGAGTCGTATGCCGTCTCAAGTAACATAATACAAACCCAGTTTCATCCCATCATCAAATATGCGACCCCATAGCCTGAGCTTCGGCTTAGATCGGATTAATATCTACCAGCACCAATTTTTTTGCACAAGACATTTGACGGATTAAATTTGAGACTTCGACAATCCTCATAACCAGCCAATTATTCGAACATTCCGTCATGTTGTTAGATTGCAGTCCGAAGTCCAAAGTGGAAGACGTGTTTGGCGTTGCAACTTGATGCCATGTTTCCAGACAAGGCGACGGAGAGGTTGACTCAATTATCAAATGGCAAGAGGCAGGGTGTTGTATGTAAAAGAAGTGTATTCTACACTAATGCGGCTTTGGCAAAGCATTGAAGGTACAGAGACAATTCCTTCGACATCCTCAAAATCGCCAGACGCCTTTTTGCAGCATTACATAGTTTCCGGGCTCAATGACTCCTCAAAGTCTCTAAGCTTAGTTGAGGAGGCCGCAGATGAGGCCACCGAGGTCCAGCTGGCTGAGGACGCCGCCAACAATACCAAGGACGGTGGGAAGGAGGCCGGCGAGGACCTCGACGAGCAGGTGGATGACGCTGCCGAGAAGCTGGAAGACAAGCTGGAGGAGGCCTTCGACAAGCACGTTGAGGGTGGTCAGGAGGTGGCCGATGACGGTAAGGAGAACGAAGACGAGGGGGCCGAGGAGCTCGAAGATGGCTGAGCTTCTGTTAGCAAGATTTGCCGAAAAGCGGAACGAAGAAGTTGAAACTTACTGATGCTGAGAGTCTTGAGGACGCTCTGGATGGTGTAGATGATCTCGAAGATGAGCTCCAGGACGAGGCCGACGATCTTCTGCTTGTCCTCCTCAACGATCTCGACGGCATCGGAGAGCAGCTCAACGACCTCGCCGACGAGGGCGTGGATGAGGCCGACGACGATGGTGATCTCGCTCTTGACGAGGGAGACGATCTTCTCCTTCTTCTGGGCGGCGCAGGGGCCGCAGGCGCCGACCTCCTCGACGGTGGAGTTGATGATGGAGGTGTGCTTCTTGACCTCGACGATGGTCGTCTGGATCTTGGTGAAGATGACCTGCTCGGCGCGCGTGTCGAGAACGTCGACCTCGACGCTGGCGAGCTCGCGGGCCTTGATCTCGCCCTGGGCGGCGGGAGCGGCGAGGCCAGTGGCAAAGAGGCCGGAAAGAGCGACGAGACCGAAGTTGAAGAATCTCATGTTGGCGGTGGGTATTAAGAATAAGAATTAAAGGAACGACTGTAGTAGTTGGATATTTGTTAAGGAGTGACGGGGGAAAGGCGCTGAAGAGCTGTGGAAGGAGTGACTGATGATGATGAAGATGGAGAAGGAGTCCGTTTCTGGAGCGGGACCAGTCACGCGGTTTAAGTATACGGCTGAAGAGACAGCATATTGAAGCCAGACCGCTGACGTCCCAAGGCCATGGACTAAGGGGAGGGAGGCTTCGTGACGAGATCGTGCCCCAAGATTTCCTGTTCGGGATGCAATATCAGGAGCCCGGGTTCATGACTCTCGCCATTTTGGAGAAAGACGAAGATCGCAGCACAGGTTTCCGTTTCTGGATGCGTATAACGATGATTTCAGTTTGACTGTGCAACTAGTTGGGATTAACCCTTGCTCAAGACTCCAACTCACTAGCCGGGGGGCTTCTCCGGGGTTCTCGTATGGGACCGTCGTTCTTTAACTTCAGGATCTTAGCCTTTCATTTAGGTCTGGTAGGTTTGCTATGTTTCTCTTGTCCGCTGGCAGTCTGTCATCTCCAGCCACATCGACGGCATCAACCGACGACGGCCAAATGGTCTTTGGGTTGCGCCGATAACCATCGGCTTAGCGCTGCGACTATTGGAACCAACCGTTGAGCTCAAGACGCTGGAAAAGTTCAGCTCAGCCCTTTGTCGAGCTGGAAACAATTTGGGGTCGACGCTCGGAGAATTTCGATCTGCGGATCCGCACGTCGCGGTGGGGTGGCTAGAAGATCGTCATTTAAACCACAACCTAATGCCGAATTGAATGGATCCAACGCGTGGGAGGCCGCATCAGCGCACGGGCATTCATCGTGAGGCGGTGAAGTTGACCAGAGGCCCATCATAAGACAACCAGCAGACAGAAGCCAAAACTTGTGGATTGAAAAGGGGGCTATCATCCCATCGTCATCTTAGTTGTGCGTTGATGTCATCATTAGGTCTGAGGACTGGGTAAGTCTTCTGCCTCGATCTCTGCTCAACGGGCTAAGCGTGAAGAGAGCACGTCCGCACAACAGAACTTGACGTCTCGGCTTCACAACCCACTTGCCGCTGAGAATCATTTCGAGGTTACAGTGACTGGATCCTCCACAAGCTCTTCCTGGTCACCAAGGGGCTGTCTCGTGGCCATCGTGTCCCACAGGAGCCCCTTTACTCCAACACTGAGGAGTATTGCAACCGTCGTGACCTCTTGAATATGTCGTCATTTAATTTTGATAGGTGTTGGGGATAAACGTGCGAGCAAAGATTGTCTACGGTTGCCGCATCTTGTCCCTCCGTATACAGCAGAAGGTGATACTCAAGAAAAGCCCGCTAGTTGCACCTGGAAAGTACGCATGCAACACTAGCTTGCACGAGACAAGACATCCAGCAGGAAAATATAAACACAGGCCTTTCAATGCGATGGTTTTTGTCTTGGTATAAGAAAAAGCTAGAAGCCCCTAAAGCTTCATCGCATATACATAAATTAACTACCTCTAAAGTGCACTTCTATCGTCTCCCGGGAACCAGATGCAAAATCAGATAGTACTCGATCGTCTGACGATTTATGTAAAGAACTATCATTTCTTTAAGTAGCGATGTTTGGTGGTCAGAAAGAGCCTTTGCTCATGAGCACGTTTGCAAGCGTGGCTTCGAAGCTATCGGAGAAGAAAGTCCTGCAGTCTCGCAGTGATGACGCTGTAAATATTCTCAACTCTCGTGAATGTAGTTCGTGCGATGTATTGCGCGATTCAGTTGCTTGCTTCTTCAAGCTGGCTTCATTGAAAGGGAGGGTGAGAGAATAGCCAATGGTAGCGATGGTGGGGAGCCAAAAGAGGACGTAAACTGAGAAATCCGATGTCTGAGAAACGTCATTTTTAGCTTTTAACTCCTGCTATCACATACACGGCATATGGAACGCTGGAAGAATCATGGGAGATTATGAAAATGGAACGTAACGCACATTTCGCACTATTTGTGCTCGCGAAGCAAGATAAACATGCTCAAGAGCCTCCGACCCCCTGTTTAGCAATGTCCAAACTTGCGACGAGCTGATGCTGCAACATTGCAAATGAATCGCCCGGTTTGAAATCCCCCTTCCGTTTGCTTGTGGTGAGAATGTAGTTCCGATATCCTGGTTCGCGGGCCTCGGAGGAGGCAGTGGTTTGGGTGGTAATATAGCAGGCCGCAGAATACGGGCTCCGAGCATTGGACTTTTGAATCGCATCTTGTACCGTGTAGATTTCAAGATGCTCAGATGTTCGAGTGTTTTGAAGGGTGGCAATGTTAGGTTTGACTTAAATCAGAACATCCAGTCACATCCACCAACAATCAGCACTCGATGCCTGACGGACGCCTCGGGCGTCAGACCTCGTACGATAGAGTGATTTATTAGACCCAGTAACTATTGGTGAGGCGCGGTGCCCTGCATTGCTGCCTACAGGCTGCAGCCGTATAGTGGTTGCATTGGTTGGTTCGCCAATCGCCTGATTCTCCGGGGCACAGCCTACAATTGCTTGGCCTTCATCGGGAACACTTAATACCAAAAATGTCCATTTGTCGACAGAAAATTCTACTTGAAATCATTCAATTATATACATCACTCGCTCAAGAGGCCGACATAATGAGCGCCCAAGTTTCTGAGCAGCACGCCGACACGGCCAGTAGCACATCTCCATTCCCTCGTCCAACTGAGAAGTCACGACAGTCAGAACCCGAGGATGAAGAGAGACAAAAGAAGCCTTGGAAATACTCTGGATATAGCGTTTTTTCTCGCCTTCTAGGTTCGGATGGGGACTTTTTGGTCGTTCGTCGGTTCGGACATCTCCACGCGCGGCTAATCCTGTGGCTCCAGGACTCGGTTGTGCGACTCGAGGAGGAGCTCGATTTCATCGACAGAGAGTGCTCCAAAGCAGACGGGCCTGATTTCAATAACAGCTCCTTCAGAGAAGAGCCTATCGCACGACGTTCTGAGATCTTGAAGCAGTTGAAGCATGCCCTACAAGACTATGGTAAGTAATCCCGTTTTTGTACGGAGGTTTGAATTATAGAGAGGGTGCAGAAGCAAGACACTTCCAGTTCCATTCTAACATCAATACACAAGACGACATGGTTTTGCGCAGCTCGAAGCTTTGGGAACTCCCAACGCCTGACGGGCGCGATGTTGAAAACTTGGAAAACTGGTTTCTGGCTAACCCAGGGGCTATCAATCCACCGGAGAGCTCCTTCATCGAAAAGACAGACGACTTGATGTCAATTGTCCCGAAAGTGAAGAGCCCACTCCGGCGAGCACTTGAGTGAGTCTCGAACTTCGATTTGAGTCCGCTCTTCAAGCTCAGTCCAGAACGTTGCTGCCCAACCGGCTTGTTTCAATTGCTGACATACATCTCCCGCAAGGCTGGAGACTTTTATGACCCCAAAACTGTGCGCTATCATTCCGACAAAAGGATTGAGAGGTTCATTACAGCCATGGTTATTGCTGTTGGCTTCCTGATGCTCATAGCCCCCCTGTGGATTCTTGTATTTGTTTCGGGTGATCTCCAACGACTAGGAGGTATTACCGCCTTTGTCGCGCTCTTTCTTTGCCTCCTCTCGTGGGTCACAGTTGCTAAACCGTTTGAGAACTTGGCAGCTACTGCCGCGTAAGTTCACCTTGATATCTACACGCCCGGACTTGGGCTATCGACTAACACCGACTTAAGCTACACCGCTGTTTTGATGGTCTTTTTGCAGAGTGGCTCTTCAGAGTGACCACCGGGAAAGGGGGATCGGCAATATGAAGGCAGATACCGAGGGAAGTGCTTGCAATGCAACTGTTGCATCTTTGGTCGGTGGTAGGTTTGTTAAAATTGAGTGACGAACAGGCTACATCAATACAGTAAACCAACTCTAATCACTTCTCAGTTCCGTTCGAAGGGCGGCCAAGCCTCGTTTCTGCAACATGAGGGAAATGGGATTGCGGCATTTGTACAATGTCGGTCTCCAATACGGGTCCTCCGTGCGTTGGTGCCGGTGCGGAGGTCGCCCTCTTCGGCGCCCGAAACCTCTGATTGAGGAGGCGAGTGGCGGATGTAGCTTCCTACATTGGCAGTGAATGGACCTCAACTGCGATGACAACAGCCGACAATCCTACGGTGACCAATACAGCCAAGTTAGGAGAAGACTACAGGGATACCCGCAGCTCGATTTATCCCATTTCGGTAAGATTTATGGCCAAGCTTTTTGTTCTCCGCTTTCGATGAACGGTTATCCGCTCGCCTCACGGGCTGCCGTTGAAATCATAAGCAAAGCTGATGGGGCCGTGTTCACTTAGTAGTCGAGATAAGAACTTGACAGCGGCCTATTTCGTCGGCAGTTTGTGAGCACCCAGATTGTCTTTTCGTCCAGCTAATAGCAATTTCTCCGCATCGTCTAGACCGAGGATCCGCATGGATAACGGGAAGGCCGCAAGGTTGTATCGCATCGTGTGGGGAAACATACTGTCGGAATATTAGGTAGAAGGGATGCCCATGGCTAACTCCTATGGCCTACAGTAGCCGTGGGCTACTGTGGCTCATGGCACCATGGCGCCCGAGATGGGGAGCCCTCATTGTCAATCCATGGAGGATGGCGTAAGGTCTTATCGATAACGCGATACGACCGATAACAGCTCGGATATTATCCTCCTCCACGGATCGGGCTCCGCCTACCAACCTTCCTACCTACAAGCAACCCTCGAGATCTAATACGAAACTACGTGTTTTGCTTCACTTACAAACCTCTCGTGCGAGATGTGTTTACCCCTGGTAAACCAACACATACCTTCTTGAAGCAGGCAGTGTTGGGATATCGACGATAACGGCAGGTCTCTCACAACTACATGGATCACAACGCGTGTATATAAGTCGCTGTGTTTCATCTGAACAAACTGTTCTGTTTCTTTCTGCATCGCCAGTCCTCCTTTGCGAAATCGTTTATCCATCATGGGTTTTTGGCTAGCTTCCGTTTGTTTTGGCCTCGCTGTTGCCCAGCAAGGCAGCCAAGTCGCAGATACAGTTTTCCGCAACGGCAGAATCTACACTCTCGATGCCGCATCTACAGAGGGTCAGGCCTTGGCTGTCAACAATGGCATGATCGTCTTTGCGGGGAGCGACGACTCTGTGCAGCCTTTCATTGGCCCGAACACCGTTGTGGTCGACCTGGACGGCCGCATGGCTATGCCTGGCCTCATCGACGCCCACATGCACGTCTCATCCGGGGGAGAAGCACTCGTCAAGTGCGATCTCAACTACGAGACCCTAACTATCGAGGAGGTCTTGCAACACCTGCAGACCTGCATTGATGCCGAGCCCGACAAGAATGTCGAAGGCAAATGGCTCGAGGCAGTCAACTTTGATCTCAGCGGGATGACGACGAAGAGCGGCTCGCGCACCAAGGCAGACCTCGACAAGCTCAACACCGTGCGGCCTGTCATACTGACCGCAACTGATCATCATACCTTTTTCGTCAACTCTATCGCGCTCAAGATCTCCGGCATCAACGCCTCGACGCCGGACCCCGCTGGAGGCAGAGTAGACCGGCTGCCGGGCAGTAGGGAGCCCTCCGGCATGCTTCAAGACACTGCTTCAGAGCTCCTTGCTGGCCCAGACCCCCTTACCGTAGAGGAGTTGAAGACCGGTCTGCAGGCTGCGTTGAGGGCTCTGAGAGAGGCTGGAGTTACGACGTTCCAGGAGGCGGTCGCCAGCCCCAGCCAACATGATCTGTTTCAAAGTATTCAAGAGACTGGTGGCCTCAGCGCCCGGCCCTTCTTCGACTATCGGATCACCGTTCCCGATACAACGGCTGGGGTGGATGCTCTCGTCAAGGACGTGGTCAACGTCACTTCAACACTGACAACTCCTGGCAAAGTCGACCCGAATCCTGTCCTTAAATGGCAGGCCGTCAAGATCTTCATGGACGGCATCATCATGTACCCAGCCAATACTGGTGCTGTCATCGGGCCGTACCTCTCTCAGGTTGGCAACTCTTCGGAGTGGGTGGTCCCTCCCAACGCAACCGTCGTTGAGCCTTATGTCAAGCTGGAACCTCTCGCTGCGCTTCTCGGCGAACTGGCAAAGAACCGCGTCGATGCTCAGATCCACGCCGACGGCGATGCTGCCGTTCGTCGAGTGCTCGACGCGGTTGAGGCATTCCGCACCCAGTCGCCTAACCTCACGGACTATAAAATTGCCATCGCCCATGCTGAGCTTTCTCACCCCGACGACTGGAAACGCCGGGGCGACCTCGGCGTCGATGCCATCGTCAGCTTCCAGTGGGCTCAGCCTAGCGCGACATGGGATCCTTTGACGTTCAACAGCTTGGGCTCGGAGCGGGTCCCTTACTTGGAGGCCTTTGTGGACATTGCCGAGGGCGGACGCCCGGTTATTTACGGTAGCGACTGGCCGGTAAGTCATCACTTTGAACCATAACTCTTTCATGCGGCAGTGCCCCTTGTTTTGTTCGAGTAACCTGACGAGTCGACCTTGCATAGATTGACCCGCTCGACGAATTTCTCGCACTCAAAGCGGGAGTGACACGCCAGGGAGACCCCCAAAATCCCCATTCACCTGCATCTCAGGGCGCTCCTTTCAACACGTCGACATTTCCGGGCAGGAAGATGACCCGCGACGCCGCCCTTCGGGCCATCACCATCGAGGCAGCCCGCTTCTTACGCGCGGACACCAGCATAGGCTCCTTGGAGGTGGGCAAGGTCGCGGATGTCATTGTCCTGGACAAGAATTACTTCGAGGTTCCCGAGGAAGAGATCGCTCGACAGAAGGTCCTGCTGACGATGCTCGGCGGCGAGGTGCTCTACGTTGCGGATGGTACCGACCTCGGTCGAGTCGTCACGCCCAAGTTCCCTAACACAAACACAACGACAGCGGACGTCAAGAATTTCGGGGGTTTCTCGGGGAGAGCGATCTCGGAACAGGCAAAGGAGCTGCGCTCGGTTCTTGGGCGACGACACACTTGCCACCACTAGAATTATGATTTCTTGCGTACTCAAAGTGAGAAGCCTCTCGGCAAATGGATTAAAAGACGCTACATGTGCGTAGCGAAGAGTAGTAGAAGCGAAAAATCAGGAGACAATGCGATCCCTTCAAGTCTCCGTTACCTACGCGTGCCTTGCGCGCGCATCAAACCGCATCCCCATGCCTTTCCGAGAAAACGGGCGCGCACGCAGCCTGCCTAGACAGCACTCGAATCATTTCCAGTGGCTCTTCGTCTTGTAGGACTTCCTCGGCCCCGACTCCTCGCCACGCGCGTTGATGGCTCCCACGAGGGTGGTGCTGTTGGCATCCCAGCAGTTGTGCGTGATGGTGGCGTTGCAGAAGTCGTACAGCTTTCTCTCCGACAGGTCGCAGTACTTCATGTCGACGTAAGACGCGATGTCGTAGCCGAGGGAGCTCGGGTGCTCGCAGATCTCCCGCGCGGTCTGGCCGTCGATCTCCGTGACTACGATATGGTCCGGGTTGATGTTTGAGTTCTGCCTCTTGCTGAGTCGCGCCACGTCGGGCCTGTTGTTGTTCCTGCGATATGTCCTCCCCTGGAAAGCTTCGGTGGCCTCGCGTGTCCACTTGGGCCGCGTGTACGTGGCCACGTTCCTGTCGTACTCTCCATCCTTGTCCAGCGCGCGGTCAGGGTCCTTGTCGGCTCCCTCATAGCCAATTGCCTTGCTGTCCTCGTTGTACTGCAACGGCGGGTTGAAAATGGGGATATCCGAGCCCGGCTCCAAGTTCTTCCAGAATGCGAATCGAGGGGTGCTCCGGCAGATGTACTTGTTGTTGTCCTTCTCGTAGAGTCTCATCTTGTCGTTCGAGGGCAGGAAGTCTTTGAGGTGGAAACTCATCGCCCGCGCGTTGATCCCGTTCGAGTGGTCCTCGTCAATCCACACGCACTTGGAGCTGAGGATCTCGGCGCCGAACTTGCGGCGGCTGTGGTACCACGACATGCCGCAGTTGGCACCGGTGTCGCCATAAAAGGCCGCCGTAAACTGGCCGTTCGAGACCTGCAACATGGTGATACAGATCGCGTCCTTTCCCTGGCTCAGCATGATGTAGCCGGTGTCTGCCTCTCTCCTGTTGTTGTCGTTGTGGTTGATTATCATCGTCCTCTGGCTGTTTTGCTCCACCTTGAACTTCTCATCGCTCGGGAGGTATTTGCCGATGCGATTGCCGGCCTCGTCCCAGATGGTGACGTAGGGGAGAGTGCCACCGCCGTTTTCGAGCCTCTCTTCGTTTCCAGTCGCGAGCGTGACATAGGTTTGGGGAATCTTTTGTTGCACTTGGCCCCCTGGCCCGGGTGCAAGCTTTTGGGGAATTCCCTGTTGCAAGACGAAGGGAGCCGCGACAATGTTAGTGAGAGAGTTCCAGGTGAACCCGATGTCCGCCTGGCCGATCATCTTGATTCAATCGTGCAAGTTCGAGGAAATGACTGAATATTGCAAGACCTGTAAAAGGTACTGGCTGACAGAAGACGAAGGGGCTGGTAGGTCGGAGCTGGCGGGTGTCAGAGGAGACGGAATTGATTGGGGAAGTCGGATGATCAGCGATCTTAAGTACGATACGCTTTCCCTGGGATCTCAGTCTTTGGGATTCATAGTCAACATTCATCGGCGCTGAAACCTAGGGAGAGTGACTCTCTTGGTTGTTCGGGTGTGGTAATTGGTTCACTGGGTTGGTTACATGTATACATCCCTCAATGGTCACTCTGTGCCAACGACGGCGAAGGAGAATGAACCAGGTATTACATGTGACCTTTTGATGCCAGATTGCCTTTCAAATATGGAGGTCCCAGCGATTCGAAACTCCGAATGCGGCTAAGATATCGGCATATCCACTATATGTAAAGTATCACTGTCTTACTGAGTAGACTTCATGGTGCCGGCA
Source organism: Colletotrichum plurivorum (assembly GCA_014235945.1). Lineage (NCBI taxonomy): Eukaryota > Fungi > Ascomycota > Sordariomycetes > Glomerellales > Glomerellaceae > Colletotrichum > Colletotrichum plurivorum. Next base: position 66,851 of record WIGO01000222.1, read on the forward strand.
CCAAAGGTATGTTTTGGCAACACCGGCTTTGGGGCACATCACTCAAAAACACAACAGACAGAGAACCGGATGGCCAAGATTCGTGTTCATCCCTTGGACTGTCGCTGGGAATGGGTTGTTTGCTATCCCTGGCGGTGAAATTAGCACTTTGCCTTGCATCATGTCAACCCCTTCAAGTATTCCCTGCACGAAAACTGCTCCCGGCAGTTTTCTTTGAAAACATGTAGCACCAATGAAGATCAATCACGCCCTCTCTCTCTCGCAATGAGAGAGTCTTCTAGACAGATTAAATACACAACAGACTTGGCATTTTATCCTGACGGAAACACATAATCGAAGTGTGCCTGAAGATCGCCAATAGTTCCGAAACTCATCTGGTCCCCTCTAATGAAGGCCACATGTTCATAACTGCATGAATTCTATCAGTCATCAAACTCACTGGATTGGCAGATTGACGAAGAATACCCTTGCTCATACTCATCAATTTAGATGTTTCTGCCATCATTAGATCCTGTATCACTCGTTCTCAAGTGCTTTCCAGCCCGGCTGGCGAAGTCTGGATAGGGTCCTCGCGAAGAAATCGTTTTCCCGTTAGGTGAAGGGACCAGGCGGTCTCCAAGCAGCTAGGCAGTTGATATGGCATCACCTTATATATTAGAAAGGGCTGCATTCTGATTGCGCCTCAATCGCCGACAGGCAAACTCTCAACAGAATCGTTCTCTGCGCGGCAGAAGTTCTTTCTAGCAGAACTTTCGGGAGACAAGCTACGACAACGCTTGCCGGGGTGTAGCTGCCCAAAGAGAAACTGAAAGACCTTAAAATGCCCCTTCATGATGGCCAGGCTCATCGGTGTTTGGCCGGTGCTGTCTCGACTCCGAATATCGGCTCCTCTCCAGAGGACCAGCAGCTCGATAATTTCAGCGCGTCCATACTGTGCAGCTAGAGACACAAGTGTTCTGCCAGTTTGAGCAATTTTCTCGTTGACGTCGAAGACCTCGAAAGGTTCGAGGAGATGTTTGAAATCGGTCACGTTTCCTGTTACTGTAATGATTGACCCTAAGCGAAAAAGTGCAATCTCCTTTTCAATGCAGCTCGTTGTAGGCTCCGAAGTCCATTTGAAGGGCCCACTTTCATCTTCCTCTGAAATGAAAGAGAACGGCATTTTACCGTTCTCAACGTCTTTGTTTGGACGAAAACGCCCGGAAGAAAGCAGCGCCTCGACAGCTGCCATGTTTCCGTTCAGGGCCGCGAGTCTTATTGGAGACATGCCTTGCTTGTCTCGGACGTTCAGCTCTATGTCTCCGCGGTCGATTAGAGCCTTGAGAACGTTTATGCTGCCGCAATGCGCAGCTATTGATAAGACGGTGTGGCCAAGCCCGTTCGATAGTTCCGAGTCCATCTTCCCGTCGCAGGTTAACATGTTGAACCCGCTCAGCCTGTCCCGCGCAGCAAGCCACATCAGTAACTTGTTTCGATCTACAGCCACCCTTTCAAGCGCCATGAGCTCATTGGCGGTGGCGAGGTGCCCATTTGCTAGAGCGCCGAGGAGTGGCGTCCTGTCGTCCTCGTCGACAACGTTCACGTCGACCTCGGGAAGGCTGGCCAGCATACGGACGGCTTCCTCATGTCCACTGAGGGCGGCATAAGAGATAGGAGTTCTCCCATACAAGTCCATGGCATTCATGGTGTGCCCCAGGTTGTGGAGCGCCCTCAATAGCTCGGTTACGCCCAAGTACGCCGCAAGGTGTGCCCCGGTGATTTTGGCCGCCAACTGCCATGTCGCCTCTGAACGCTCGACTTCGGGTGAGTTTCGCCCCCTTGCCTCTCTCGCTGCTTGAACATGAGTCCTGCTTTGGATGAACCTGAGGCCGAGGTCATGGTTTGACTGCCCTCCGGCTCTGTAGTAATGGTCCCAGTAAGTGGCGGCGTGGATATATAAAGGATACACCTGCACCATTATAGAAAGGATGAAGCCTTCCTTCCCAAAGCAGTCCATGGAAAGATACGTCAGACATCGTGCGGCAATTTCAGCCTCGGCGGTAGGGAACCAGCGGTTCCGTGTCCTCTCGAAGTATTCCTGTGCTGTGAAGTGGACCAACCGGATGGTGTTGGTCTCGGGACTGGACACTACCAGCCCGGCACACACCGACAAGATATCTCCCACATCCGAAATATTCGTCAAGTCGAGTTCTGACTTGCCGATCTCTATCGCTAGTGCATGTTGGAGCTCTGCCGGCGACAGGGTTCGGCGTGTGCACACCAGCCATGAAAGAGCCTGCATCGCCAGTTCCGCCTGATCTCGACTCGCTGATTTTATCCTGTCCATGGCATCCTGGTAAGCCACATCATAGGAGTCCGTTCCGGCAGACAATTTCTCTATCGTGGTCCGGATCGCCTTTACGCTCTTCTTCCAGGTCAAGGCTTTGAGTTGCAGCTGACACAGGCTCTAGCTAGAGTTATTCACAGCTATACTAGGCTTTATTTGTTAAGTTGCAAAGCTGAAGAAGGAAGACTAAACTAAACTAAAGAAGGCAGGATCTGTCCGTAGACTTATAGGCTATGGCAGATCTTCTAGAGTATTCCGTTGAACAGGTGGAGTTCTGCGGGTAGGATGGGGCTCCCCTTCTCGGATGTCGTGGAATCTTCCATAAACGAAGGCATAGCCTTGAAGTGGGGCGTAGCCCGTGACAGCAGCTCAGCCAGCAGAAACCTGGGCATGGTTAATGACTGCAGTGTTTTGAGGAGAGGGGGCAGTACCTACATTCCGTCGATGGACTTTGCAATGCTATCTTTTATTTCTTCTCGGACGTCCAGGTTGCGGTAGATAGAATTTTGGAGTTGGTCCATATTACCGTCGAGGTACAATCGGACGTCATTATTGGTTGCGAATACTTCCAAGTGCGGGCTTCCCACGAATCGCGAACTGATTTCGGGGACAGACCTTAAAGTTGCGAGTAAGCTGACGTTTCCTTCTTTGTTCAACTTGAATAACTCGTTCAAGAGGTTCTTGGTCACTCGACATTCGTCCAGTGCATCGACGACGATGAATACTCTCTTATAGGACCCGACAATCGTCTCCAGGGTTTCGCTTCCTTTGCTGCCCGTAAGTTTTACTTTGCCGTTCTCATGCTTGGCATAGAGTTCTTTCATTAAAGGTGGTAGGGGTCGGTGATTCTGTACCAGCTGCTTCAGCAGATTTGCGAACAGCCCCTCCAAAGTCTGATCTCCGTCTCGTCGGTAGCTGCAGTAGAGATACGCCAATCCGGCCGTGGGGTCGCTTTGGAATCTCTCGAGCAGGTCCTCGATGACGGTCGAAGCGAATATAGTTTTCCCTGCCCCGGGCATCCCATGGCAGAAGAGCTTCTGACCGCTTGTCGACAGCCAGTCTTGATACTGAGGTGAGGCGAGCTGAGACTTGCACGTTCCTTCCTGTCGTTTGCGTAGACTCTCGCTCTGCTGAAGGCTGTAGTCGACGGGCGTGAGCCATTCCAGTATCCTGAGGTCTTCGTCGTTGGCTAGTTGGGACTGTATCTCTCTGACTGTGGCTCCAGTGTCGTGCAAGGCGTCAAGAACTGCAAGAACCATGCGTGAGTACTATTGAATCTTGACATAGGGGCTGATTCTGTTGAACTGACACTTGTTGTCGACCTCGACTTTGACAGGCTTAATCCGGAAAAGCAGATCTTTTGCGTATGCCGCCGCAACCATCGCGGCATAGCCCTGCCATGCCTTATTCTTGTGCGTGTCCGCATAGTCGCAGATGCCGCGAATGACGAGACACGAAAAGTTGTTCATCAGCCCTGCGGCCTCCATCTCGAAACACATGACGCCCATACTACGAGCCAGCTCATCCCTGATGACGGAATCTTTCATAAGCTGGTTCGCCGACGCAATGAGGCCGTAGTGAATTACCAAGTTGTCGTCCGCGTCCCGCTCAGATCGTCGGACGAGGTTTGACGGATCGTCTCCGCAGGCTTCCGGGCAAGAGGCCTCGTCGTCCTGGTGTGTGAAGTCGCTCCGGTAGAGCCTATCGGAACTCGGTTCGGGCCTCTTGTAGTTCCTTTTCAATCTACTCTTCTTATCCAAGACGCCTTCGACGGCCGCTTCCAGCTCGTGCCCATCGCTCTCGTACTCAGCCTTCAACCCGTTCACGGCAGCCCGCACCACCCTGGGCGGCTGGTTCAGGAAGCCCGTGGGCTGGAATGCCCAGTCTTGTATGGTCTTCCCAAAGTCGTACTGGAAAACCCCGCCCTTGCCGTCGCGAGGCGTGCTGACGACGATGTCCCCCAGGCGGACATCGTGCCTCTTGCTGGGAGCGCCGCCGCCGATGCCCACCATGAGGTGTATCTGCAGGTTGACGAACGTCCGGCACATGTCTCTGGCCACGCCGGCTGCGGACGCGGTGCCGTACTCGCCATCCGGCATCACCGCGACGACGACGTGGTGGCCCTTGATTCTCCCGAGCGTGTAATCATTATCGTCCCCTGGGGCCCTGTCGCCCTGGTCTTCGTAGATCTCGTCGAGGAAGGCCCGCGCGGCGACGTATTCGGTGCTCAGGGCGCAGATCCATCCCACCGTGAACTCTTCCGGTACTGGCATATTCCGTATGTTCCTGTCGGTCGTGGGGGGGGGGGAGTTCGTCCGGCTGCGGATATCGGTCTATCGTCACATCGTCGGTGTCCTAGAGATCGTTAGGCCAGACGGACCAGGGTGCTGAGTGACAGGTACTGACGTCTGAGACAGGTTCAGTCCGTCTATCGTCGTGTTTAGCTCGCGTTTCCCTCGCCGCATCGCCGCGCGGGATCAGGCTGCAGATTGGAGGTTTGCGCGGTTGCGCCGAAGCCTGGTGGGATACATAGCCCCGGCAAGTGACCAGTGAGCATTGCAGCTCATGCGGGCCAGTCACTTTGAGAAGAGCAGGGGGGCCGGTATCAGCTAAATCAACATCACCACCATGTCACCAACCGGTAGTGCTGTGCACGCTTTGGATCTTCGGCGAACGTTTGAGTCAGTACTGGGCTTTGACTACGAACCGGCGGAAGTTCGCCATCTCTACTCTACATACGCAGTAGCTCCGGCCCCGTCTAGGCCCGTGCTCCCGGTCGCGCCCGGACCGCTGCCCCATAAAAGAAACCGGGAGGTCCGACTGGGATCGGGTACGTTGGACAAACACAGACTCAGCCCTTCACATGAGTATGAGTTGTTGGTGGACCAGGGAGGTTGTAAGGAGGCGCCAACAACCACCAACCCGAGACAGGTCGCACCGCCATCCTAGAGTCATCTTGGACTTGGAAGCCCGGGATTCCAGCCAGAAACTCGGCGTCGCATATCCCCCTCTTTTGGTCGTCAATCACCACCGGGCACCTAGTTATGGACATCGGAATCTTGCTAGCCTTAATGACGGGGAACTCGACCCCGTCCAGCGTCATATACTCTTGGCTGATGCTGGCGCATTTGAAGGACTCTAGGCGATCACCGACCGGATCCCACCACGAGAACGCAGTCAGCCAACCAGACAATTTGCGAGGCTCGCCGGACATTTTCCTTCCGTAGTGGACGGCACGCATCCAGAAGTCCTTCACGTCTTCGTCGTCCGGCTTGTCGAAGCTGGCCACCATGTACTTCAACACCTTGGACAAGCAGGCGACCCATTCGATGGTTTCGTCGCCGAGCGTTGCCAAGAAGTCCAGGCCGTCTTGCATCTTGACCCAATTATCCCGCGTGCCCAGGAACGTGACAGAGGGGAATCCGCAGCCCGTCTTGAACTCGTAGGTGACATAGTTCTTCATGGCGCCCAGAAATGCGATGGCGGCGGCTGCTCGGTCGTCCTTGGTGGTCGTGCTAAACTCGGGGAGCAGGACCGTCGCGATTTCGGGGTACACGAGTTTCTCCTAGACTCCTTTGACCAGCGCGTCCACGACGCTGCCGATGTCAGTTCTCCTCAGGCTGACCCCGCCTTTCAAGCTGACGTGCTCGCGGCCTTTGTGCGCCACGAAATTGTGTCGAAGCTCCTCGGCGCGCTTCTCATTGCCGATGAAGAAGCTGACCTGCACGAGGACGGCGAGCCACACGTCGTCCGGCCGCAGGGTCAGGTGGAGGTCTTGCTGAAAGGCGCGGATGATCGTTTGCGAGAAACCGTTCTCTGCCGGGACGATGCCCGCACTCGCGTCCAGGGATTTGAAAGACGTGTGTAAGATCTCATTTTGAAAAAAGTCCTGTCGTGAAACATCTCTGAGCAGGTCTCTTGCCGATTTTACTGCAGAGTCTCTGTTGACACCGACGGTGCTTGGTTGTGGTCTTACGACTGTAGGCATCGTGAGCGTCTTTATGGTGCGACGGCGAAGAATCGACAGAGATAGGCGTAGGCGTGATGGAGGAGGAAACATAGCTGAACCGAGAAGGCGGCTATTCTTCTGGTGATTCTAGTTTTTATAATCACAGAGCTTGTCTACCAAGGTCGTTTATGTGACTTTCAGAAGGCGGGCTTGGGGACTCTTGAGGCTGGAGTTTACTAAGTGGATCTCATTTCTCGGAAAAAGACGTCCAAGGGCGATGGATCATCGGCCAAGTATAGTTTCATGGGCGTTGTCTTATTCTTTTTACTCGAGACCATTTGTCCCTACACTCGGCCTATGATCAGTCCACGCACACTCAGCATAGTCGCCGAGTATCAAATAAGCACCCTTCTCAGTATCGTAAATGTTTTCGTCGCTACCGGGGTGAACTCTGGAGTCCGCCGAGTGAATCACATCTATGGAGCTGCATGTTGGAGGGGCATGATTACCGCAAACGGGACCAATATCCATCTCCAACTGACTCACCGCTGCCGAAAGAGATATCATATATCTTGCATTACCCCCTAGAAGGTTCAATATTTCTCACTAAACGATCCATCTTCTAACATGGTACGTTTGGTCATTTCTTCTAGGAGCTCTCTCTGGTGAGAAGTTGAAGGTTTCATTCTTTAATTTACCATCTCAGTCGGAGTGCACTGGTTTCGGCAACATTGAACGTCGATATGCAGGCGTGTCCTCTGAAGCACCGATTAGTCGAAAACGGTTACGGCGTGATAACCTTCATACAGCGTGGGTCACAACGCCGTTATCTCGTAAGGCAGCACAAAATTAAAAAGCCAGTAAAGTTCAAGAACGGCGGCAGCGCTGCCGCTAAAGCCAATCTATCAATCAAACTTCCAAACAAACCAAACAACTGAGGCTATTCCCAAGTATCAA
>WIGO01000223.1:0-73806 GCA_014235945.1 Colletotrichum plurivorum
AATGTTGAAGATGTAAAGAGGAAGAAAAGTGGCCGACTCGCTATGTTGGCCGACTCGCTATGCATGTACGTTACGCCCTTTACTGTATTACGACGGACTTAAAGTCCAAGCAGCGCCCTCTCAGCGTCGCTCAACCTATCCGCACCGCTCGCCATCCTAATGAGCGTCTCCTCCGCCAACTCCCGACACGCCCCGTCCCCGTCCAGCCGCCACTGCGCGCCAATCTGAATGTCAAAGAACACGGCCTTGTACACACTAAACGCCCTCGCAGGCCTCCCGCTCGAGAACACCCTCCAGAGCAGCCGCCACCCAGACGGCACGGCCCCGAGCGGCGCCAGCAAGCCGTCGATGTAGGGGTTATACTCGACAGTCATGGTGTGCCTCTCCGAGTTGACAAAGTGCCGTCCCTGCCACGCCCTAAACTCCTTAATGTCGCGCATCATGGCCTCCTCCCCGGGTAACTCCAGTTTCCCGGTGAGGATGGCCGTGATGTACCGCGCCTGCGCCTCGATAATCGGTATCGCGGGGCCCGCGACCTCGACCTGGCCCATGACGAACAGATCCTTCATCCGCGGCGGCACGACGGATTTATACAGGTCCACGTGCGGCGCGGGCGCGTCCCTGGCCGCTAAGGCGCCGGGCGGGAGGTACGGCAGGTCTGCGTGGTGGTACCCCGTGCAGAGGATCACGACGTCCGCGTCGATGGCGCTGCCGTCGTCGAGCGCGACGCCGGAGGCCGTGAAGGAGGACACGCTGGCGCGGTGGAGGCTGAAGACGCCGCTCTGCAACTTCTCGACGAAGTCGCCCCGCACGCTCGGGTTCTGCTCCATGATCTTGTGGTCCGGCTTCAGGACCGCGGGGGGCGGGCCCAGGGCGTGGGCGAGGATCTTGTCGTACAGGAAGGCTTGGACGCTGAACGGGATCCATGTTGCGCTGGACCGGGCTGTGGTCGGTCAATTTAGGGATATCCAGAGCAACACGAGAGAGAGAGAGAGATGATTGAGACTTACAGTTCCACGCCTCAGCCGGCTTCCCAAGCAAAAACCGCGGAATGATCCACGCGCCGCGCTTATTCACAACATGCAGCTCCCGCGCCAGCGGGCCAATCTCGCACGCAAGGTCCACGGCCGTGGACCCCAGCCCGACAATCACCACCTTCTTCCCGTCGAACGGCGTCGGCGTGCGGTAGAAGTGACTATGCAGCACCTCCCCCTCGAACGCCTCCCTCCCAGGAAACCCCGGGATCTTCGGCCTGCGACTAAGCCCGCTGCCGCAAATCACGGCATCAAAGTTCAACACTTCCTCCTCCTCTGCTTTGTCGTCGTGACTACGCACGCGAACTTCCCAGCCGCCCTCCTTCCGCGGCGCGCACCCTGTGACAGAAACACCGAACCGGACGTGCTTTTCGAGGTCGAAGTGAGCCGCCCACTCGCCGATGTAGCGCAGGTGCAGGTCGTGCGGGTAGAAGATCGGGTAGCGGGCAGGGTCGATCGGGAAGTCGCTGAAGCACGACGAGTCGCGGCACGAGTTGACGACGAGGCCGCGGTATATGGACGAGTGGCTCTCGGGAGTTGGGTTGGGCTCGTAGAGCCACTGGCCGCCCAGCTTCGACGCGCTCTCGAAGCATTGGACCTGGATGCCGGCTGCAACGAGCTCCTTGATGGCGGTGAGGCCGCTCGTTCCTGTGGGAGAGTGTTAGGAATGTTGGGAAACGTGATTGTCTGGGATGGGTCTGTTGATTGGGAGGGATGACGAACCTGCGCCGATGATGGCTACGCGTTTGCTTTGAGACGACATTTTTTATGATGCTGAAGACGAGAGAAACCTTCAGGACAAGTGGATGTGTTGAATCCAGCGACGATGGCTGGAGTTTATACCTCCTTCCCACTTCCAACAAAGAATCCTTTCAAAGGAGCGGTAACTAACCGCTCATGAACCCGCCCGCCCGACCCCCTTTTCATCTTTTCTCCTCTCTTCCCAAAACGTTCCCGGAAAAAAAATGCTGCCTGGCTGAAAGGTCAAGGAAGCGCTTTTAAGTGCTGACAGGCGCCCGCCAGATTCCAATCTAACCCTTGTCAACCACCACTGATGGGGTGATGTTGATTAGGGAAGGGTGGTCAGCGGAGCCAAGAGAAAAGCTTTCCGGCAATTCAATTGAAATCCTTCCTCGAAGGGACTCTGGTTCTGATTCGATCCTTCGGACTCCACCTTCACGCAACGGGGAGCTGAGGTGTGCCGTACGTGCCGGGGGCGGCTCCGTGGCTCGAAGATACCTACCTACCTTCTATTGCCATGAAGTTTCCGCTGTTGCGCTTCAGAAATGGAAATCGACGGGATCATGTCCCAGTGGAAGCTCACGAGGAGGGAGACCCGACTCCGACTCGTACCGGTCGCCGAGTGGGGCTCCATCCGGTGACCGTGCTGGTGTTAAATGTGTTTCTGCGTACGGACGCGGAAAGGCATTGCTGCAGCCGTGGAAGGATTCAAATCACCTCGCCAAAACCCTCGGATCACGTCTCTTCCTCGAAAATTACCTGTACAGAGAGTTCTGACAAAGAAACGAAGGATTCTATCAATAGCCTATTTCCCTGTCTCGGCGGTTGACTGGGCAATTCCCAAGCCCCCGTCACATTATCCCGAGTCCCGACCGTTGTGTGTATCGCCAAGACCTGGCCGATCGCCGTTGTAAACCGGCCGAGTGGACCCCCCCCCCCCCCCGATCTCTCCAACGTCCGCTCCTTCGGTATCTCAACTCCCGTGACCTCCGAGAATCTTCATCTACCTATCCACTAGGTCCAAGATCGACACGACGCTCGGGCATCATTGACAACTGCCTCGCGTACACTAACCTAGCCCCCAAGCTAACGTATCTTGGCCCAACTTCCCCTTGCTTTACCTGACCCGATCCTCTGCCGAGAGCCAAGTTGACAGATTTAGCACTCAACTGCGCAGTCTCTCTCGGCAGCGACACCGTCTCTCCCCAATACGAACAAAACCAGAACCCCAAGACTCTCCAATTTTGAAAGTGAATCTCAGCTACCTTGGCTCCCAAAAAAAGGTTGCCCTCCTGAGTGTGATCTCATTGCTTTTTCTAACCTTCCGCACATGAGCGTTATGCAACCTATATGCAGACAAGATGCAAGGCACAACTCCTACGCCTCGTCTCGCCCACAGTGAGTTCCCTCGATCTCTCTCCTCAAATGTCTAAGACAACACAATCCCAATCCTAGCCGCACTTTTCTTTTCTCTCCCCTGGTGCCTGTCTGTCTATCCTCCTTCATCATGCATGTCTCGAAATCGGTAGCTGGAGCTAGATCACACTACGTCCGTTGCGGTATAACTCACACACCGTTCTGTCTGTTGACTCTGCTCATCTCACTCCCCAAAAAGAAACCAAACGAGGGAAAGCTAAAAAAGCAAAAACAGCCTAGGAAATACCCGAACCGCATATTTCCCGCTCTTCCCAGACTGAAAAATTCGCATCTCCTTGCTTTAAATTTAGACCTGTAAGATACGAAGTGCGGAAAGAAGGTCTCCCCGGAGAAAGCAAGCCGAGACAAGACGAGCTTAGTTCATCCGGTCTCAACTCAAATCCTCGTCTCTCGGAAGGCGGCAGTGCCGATTGCCGTCTAGTCCTCCCGTAGTTGAGTGCCTTTGAAGCAGACACATACGGCAGAGGGGAGCATTCCCTCCGGCTTCGCGGGGAAAGCAACGTTCGCAGCTACTGCAGTGCGCATTCAAACCTGCGCTTATCACGCGCTCACCCATATACGAGAAAAAGAAAAAAAAGCCCACGGCTAACGCGTCACGACGCGATGCGGGGAGGAGGATAGCGTCTGTCGTGCCTATGCTTCGTGGGACGATCACCCCCCTCATCCCTAACATGGATCTACGGCAGCAAGCAATCAAGGAGTCTGCAGAAAAGGACAAGCACAGCTCGTACACAGCGCAAGCCTTACATATGTAGCACAGCCGCATGCGCCGCATGGCGTTACACGGCATAAGCGGTGATCCAGGCAAGGCGTACGACATGTCAACAGCTGGTACTCCAAAGCCACCAGAAACGGGTAATCACCACCCAAAACATCACCAAAAGATTAATCAAAAACAAGGGGAGGCGCATCCCCGGTTTGATTGCATGCCCATCTCGACAATTAGACACAGGATCCTCGCATCGGACGTTTCGGTGACAACTCGGCGGGAGCGAGACATACATACACAATGACACACAGCAGGATTGGGTGGAAATGTCCATGATCAACTAAATGATTACTTGCGTCTTCTTGAAATATATAACAATCCTGAAGGAATAATAAAAAACAAATCGAAAGCCGCACGATTTTATCCAAAATATGCCCTCGCAAATAGACAAGAAAAAACCTCAATGAAGAGGTAGAGAGCGTGTGAGACGTGCCTGGGATGTCATCAACAACAATCGCACTCAACAAATGCCCGCCGCGCGCCTTGCCCCTGACGCCTCACCACCCCTCTGTGTAACATTACAACGACACCTTCGTACTCTCTGGGGGTGCGTATGATCGTAGGCGCTTTTTCGTATAGCTTTTCGTCTCAAAAAATCGGCTCCCTTAAGAGTAGTTGACGTACTCCTGCGGCGTGACCGGCCAGGCGTCGATGCCGTCCTGGATGATGACGGACATGCCGCCCATCATGTGGTTCTGGATGTGGCAGTGGAGCAGCCAAGCGCCCGGGTTGTCGACAAGGTACCGGACCGCCATCCACGTCGGGTCGTTGATGGCGTTCGGGGTGGCGAAGGCGTCACGACGAGGAGGGTCGACGAAGTTCCAAGCCGACGGGTTCGCGGCGGCGGCCTCGTCGATGGTGTTCCAGGTGAAGTTTCCGGTGCCCGAGGCGAGCAGGAACATCTTGTTGCCGTGCTTGTGGATGGGGTGAGGAGGCTGCGGCGGGGCGCCGGCCTGGAAGACCATGTCGACCCAGGTGTTGTTGCGCGTCGACAGGATGGTCGGGTCATTTTCGGCAGCCTGGAGGTTGAAGAGGACGGGCTTGTCGTTCTCAAAGTCGGCGGGCAGGAGGAGAGTGTTGTTCAGGGCCCAGTAGTAGGAGCCACCCTCGGTGCGCATCTCAAACTTGTGCAGGGCCTGCGCCTGGCGCGGGATGGTGATGGGCGGGAAGGGCTTCGCCTTGGCCTGGGCGAAGACGCGGACGTTCTGGGACGTGGGCTTGCCGTTGTCGCGGACCCAGGGGGTGGACGGGACGATGGCAGGCTCGGGCTGGCCCTTCTCGCGCCACTGCAGCTTCGCGACGCCGGAGAGCATCTGTGTGGCGATGACGCTGGCGGCGCGGATCGCGAAGTCGCCCTGCTGCTTGTACTTGACCAGGACGGAGTAGCGGTCGCCGTTGGTGACGGGGATGGCCTCAACCTCCTGGGGGGTGACGTAGGCGCCGTCCATGGCGTACACCCACATGGTGTGGTTGTCGATGGAGAACATGCCGGTGTGGAGGTGGTAGGCGCCGATGAGGTCGAAGGACACCCACTTCTCCGTGTCGCAGTTGCTCTTCTCGACCTTGAACGTCTCGACACCACCGTCGCTGGGCTTGCAGCCCTCGAAGACGCCGGCAGGAATCTTGCTCAAGTCACCCTGGCCGCGGGCAATGACGGCAGCGGGAATGCATCTGTCGGGTCTGTTAGCAGACAGTGGGAGGACCGAAACCGGCCGGACTTACGCCTTGTCCGTCATTCTGGCACCAGCAACGTTGGCCAGGACATCGCGACGCTCTTGGGTGAGCAGGGCATCAATCTCCTCGGCGCTGCGGCAGGTAACGCTGCCCTTTCCGTTGAAGAGGAAGGAGTCGTAGCAGGAGAACTGGATGTTGGCAGCGGCGGACAGGTCGTGGACCTCCTCGGAGATCATGTGGCGATGGTCAGCAAGCAGGAGGGGGACCGTCTTCTTCTCGGCCAGCTCCATGGCGTGGATGGCGGCTCCGTCGCTCGAGATCATGCCAAAAGGCTTCTGGTGGGAGGCAGAGGGGTGGATGGTGATGGGGCCGTAGAGCCCGTCCTCGATGAGGCCCTCGTAGTGGGCGTGGTACCAGTAGGCGCCGTACTGCGTGGCCTTCCACTTGTATTCAAAGCTCTTGCCGGGCTGGATGGCGAGCTGGGTAAGGCCGGGAACACCGTCGGACCAGGGGGTGTTCAACATCTCGATACCTGTATCGTTGTCAGCCTCTGGAGTGGCCAGGTTTTCGAGGCTGGCTCAACTTACCATGGTAGTGGACGGTAGTCGGGTAGGGCAGGTTGTTGTTGACCTTGACGACAACATCGTCGCCCTCGTTGATATCCATCCTCGGCGCAGTAAACTGGCCGTTCACCAGAATCATCTTCCTCGCGAATCCATCCGGAGAGGCCGTTTCCCAGGTGAGGTTCAACTCGAACTTGCGAGACTCGGCGATGGCACCCAGCGCCAACGTCAGGGCGGGAAGAATAAAACGTAATACTGACATTTTGTGAATCGGAGACGACAGTTGGTATACAGACGAAAGAAACTGTAACGAGTGAGTGGATAGGATCTAAGACTGAGATCCAGGAAAGGATAATGTGCTGGTGTTCTTCTAAGCCAACATCACTTGGGAACGGCGAGGACGATCATGATATATAGGAAACGAGAGACAAGAGCCACTCGCCTCCGTCCGAGTGCCAGAGGCCAGTCCCCAGTCCGCGCCGGGAACACAAGCCAAGGATGGATGATCTGCCGTTGACCGTGGCGCGGTGCCTAGCATTGGAAGGTGGGAGGAATCCGACAAGCTGTGCTGCGCTGCGTTGACGAGGGGGATGTCCACCCCGGCACGGCGGCGGCGGCGGAAAGGTGCAGAGAGCGACGGCCATGACCATGACTACACTATGCCAACCCCAAGCCAACCCCGTCCGCAGTTCCGATTGCTTCTCCTGCGGTGTCTTCCCATGCCCACAGACCGAGCCGCATGGCCCCAATCAGGTCGAGTCATTCTCCTCCTAGTCCACGGGAGGTGCGTATTCTGGGTCAAAGCCATGAACACCATAGTGTAGCCAACCTTGGCCACGTTGTAATCCATCCGGCGGTGCCATCGTGATGCGGAGTGGGTTCGTTCTAGTCCCTCCTGTCTCTGCACCTCTAATCTCTTTGACTCTCTGGCAGGCTGTCCAGCTTGGCCGAGGGTCTGTGGGTTCCTTGCAGGAAGCCTGCTGCAGGGAGCGAAATCGAGCGAGCGGGCATTGGCCCGAGGAAGAAAGAAGCGAGAGACATGTAGGAAGCGAAGCGAGTAGACAGCTGAAGTGGATGATGTCAGCACAATTAGAGAGAGGAACATGCTGTGATAAGAGCGCATGAAAAAGAAAACAGCCCAAGAGGCACAAACTATTTGATGCGCCAACACGCATGAGGAACCCAGCAAATCATCCTGGCCGGCGATCATTTCGATATTGGTCTGCCGAAGTGGGTGTGGCCACCACCACAACGGCCACACACACTCACAATCCGCTTGTCGGCCGGGTATCTCGTTCAAAGGCGAGCACACAAAAAGCATCGAATGCCAAGCAGGGGTATGAACCTCACAGGCTCACCCAAGAACCCGGCGCCTTTCTCACCGTGGAACTACTAGGTAACCCTCCTCCGCATCCTCACTGAGAGGATGTGAGAGCGGCTCGAGGTTCGGCTCAACGCCAATGCAGCCCGTCCGGCCGCTATGCCGGTTGCAATTTCAGGAGCCCCGGAAATCGAGATGGTCAGACAAGTGGCTTGAAGCTGACTAGCTGTCGTTGAAATTGACCGGGCGCGCGGACCGCTCTAGGTCGGCTCCAACGAGGCAATACTGCTACATCGCAACCCACGGGGCATTGTGTGTAGCTGCTTGTAGCTTGCGCCTCTGCTCATCGAAATAGTTCATGCCGAGAAGCTCAAGCGCCACACCATAACGCTCCTCCTGAGCTTCGTGCTTCGTGCTTCGTGCAGTGCAGGCACCTGCCAGCCTCTTCAACGTCCATGCACGCTGCACAAGATGCATCGGTGTTCCGCCTTCCGCTATTTGCGTGGACAGTGTCATTGCCGACGGCCTCTTCGTCGATTCTTCCGATTCTAGCCTTCGTTTCCTCGACGCTCGAGAGCTCTGTCTTCGCTGCCAACCCCATCTCTCCTGCCCGGTGGCGTGAATTGGTGGGGAGCCGTCCAAGAGCCATCCGCAGCCACCCGGAGGACTCATCGGCCTTTCACCGGAAAACATGTTTGCGGCTTGTCTAGCCTTCCTATGCTCGTATGTCGAAGGAAGGGAGGACGAGGTGAAGACGTTGTTGATAGGTTGCAGGGTGGCGAGAGACGAGGGCGCATCATAGACGCGTCTCGCTCTGTGCCACAAGGTGTCCCAAAAAGCACCTTCAAGACAATCAGGCCTCGACGACAAGCGCCCAAGTTGCCACAAACACCAAGATACGGTTGTGTGAGGCTATGGCCTGATGTTTCTACTGTGCCCATATGGGCGCAATCCGTCTGTTGCATCTCCAAACTGCCGGGAACCGGGGACCAGGTACATCGACGATGTAGACGCCGCCACGTGCCTCGTCCTCTGAGCAGCTTTTGCTGTGCATCATTCCATCACATCCCCACGGAAGGCTGCGTCGAGAAGAGGGGAGACGAGGGGGCAATGCCGTACCGTTGCGCCCTGCACGCAGCAGGCCTCCGCTCGTACGTGATGCAGCCGATAATAGGTCGTCGTCCAGTGGTACTCCGGACGAAGCTGTCACGGCCCCCAGGCCGGACATACCGCACTCGGCGAGGCACATGGTCCAGGTTGCACCGGCAGTCTGGCTCTTGCAGAGCACGTCAACCAGGGCAGGGCTCGTCTGATTTGAGAGACCCCAGCTGTCCCTTTTTGGCCGTACTGGGATGACGCGTAAGGTACACAGCAAATACGCCTGATGTTTGATGTCCATGAGGCGTATCTTCACGCAAGCGACCGCAATTTCGCTGCCTTGGCAACCTCTGAGTACTTGAAGTCCGATGTGCCTGAAATGACGCTCAGGATTGTTTGGGGCTCGTCGATTGCGTCAAGCCCCTCATGCTTTCAATCCGATGGGCCTCGGAGTGAGCATGGCCCGGCAAACACGACTCGTCCGCGATGGTCTCCATCTCGGATTTCCACAGCAATAAGGCGCCGGATCTTTCCATTGCGTCTTGGCTTCCGAAGAAGACCGGTCCTGCTGACCTATGGACCTTTTGACCGGGATCCGAGGGCAAATCTGAATGCAGGCCCGTCCAGGCAACCGACTGTTCCAGCAGGGCGGCATCTAGCCCGATCGTGAAGACGACGCCCTCCGACAAAGCAATGTGCCAAGTCTCGGTACTGCCCGCTTTGTCATCACTATGCGCCACCAGTGATCACACAGATTTGCACAGAATCTCGGTATGTGGCGCGCACAGCCGGCTTCGACCTTTTGAGAAGACAGGTCCGCAGGCTGGAGCTGGACCGGCGGTTGAACCGCTAGGAGGTTGTACTCTATTTCAGCCTCGACGGAGGAAGCCGAAGGGCTTACGATGACTTCTCAACGAAGCTGTCCTGGGTCACAGGTCCAGACCAAACCGAGCAGGCTGAATTCAAGTGGCGTCCATTTGGCTGGAAGCTTGACCGTGCGGAATAGAGCGAACGCGGGGAGGCGGCGAAAACGATCTCGAGGCGCATGGAAAGCTACCTCTAGCCTCGGAGGCTGAACTTTTCTACAAGGAATACTTGATATTCATTGTCATGATGGCATCAATATTCGGCGCCATTTGTCCAAAGACTTTGGCGGCAGGCATTCGCAGGCAGCCCTCGGTCACTGTCCCGTAGATTCCTCCATCGTTTATGAGCAGTTGCACTTCGGAAAGACTGAAATTCTGTTGGCGGGTTTACAGGGAATTTGTCAAGGTTCGGAGGAGGCCAGTGTACGGGAGGATTGATCGTGGAGATCCGGCCGAGTGGCTCCCCGAGAGGTGCAGGCTGGGTGCTGCAAACACAGACGCACCGACAACACTCGTCTCTTGGTGGGTAGGGGTTGAGTCCGAGCCACCGTTTGAGCTTTGGTGCCGTCGGGAGCATCTAGCAAAGCTGGATGTCCCGCAAACCATGCTTAGCAACAATGTCCTCGAATGCCTCGCCGTCCATGTATCCATATGCGTAGGCAGGTCCGATAAGGCTGCATCCCTGTGAGTTTTCGCGGACGACGAACGGAACATGGCTGCCAGAGAAGATCACGACCATGTCCCCAGGACAGATACAGTCAGGCCCGAGGCCGGGCGCTTCTTCAGCCGTGTCGAGCACGAAAACGCGGTGGCCATAGACCTTCCAGACCCGACGATATGGCCAAGTCTCCGAAGAGACCCAATCGCCCTGCGCAACATCGGGTGGCGGTTTCACTGCTCCAGTGAGAATCCTGTACGCCTCCGCGAATCCGTCGTCCGGTTTTGCACGCTCCACGAGGCCTATATCAGCAATGGGCACCCGCCAAAGGTTTTGGACGATCTCTTCCTTCGCCGCGCCATCTTCGAAATTTGACCGAACAAGATCTTCGAGTTCCAGGAGCCAGCTTTTACAATCTTGGATGTACGATGGCGAGTCTGCAGTAGATCTCAAGATGCTGCCCGTCTTCTTGATGTGGCCGACGACTGCGCCCGAGAGGCAAATGGTAGGATTCTCAAAGGTGGCATCGAATGCCGTCGACAACGACCAGACACGCCCGTTGGATGCGTCGTAATGGTTCGATCCAAAGTTGAAGCCGCCGATGGTTGATATCATCTTGACAGTCCAGTCTACCGTCCAGCTGGGTGCCCTTGCTGAGAGGGAAGTTGTGCGTCGATACGACAACACGTCCGGTCCGTGGTCTTCGATCAAAGCTTTGGTTGTGAAGAACAAGATCTTTTCTAACGTCATCTCCCGCGAATAGTCAACCGGAATCCTGACCCTGTCTCTGTCGTCCAGCAAACCAAGAAGACCGTAGATGCGGTCTCGAGGGTCTGTGGACTGCACGGCACCACTCGCTGCCGAGTAAAATACGGCTTCGAAGAGGGACATGCTCTTTCGGGTGCCACTTCCAGGACCGTCTCCGTGGGTGAAGTGGGCGATCTTGAAGTAGACGTCACTCAGAACCTCGTAGATGGGCCGGTACTTGGGGTCGGTGTCGACGTAGAGTATCATCCACTCGAAAGCGCTCCAGGCGCGGCGGATATGTTTCCAATCCTGCGCGTGGTCGCCGACGAGGACGTAAGCCTGCCTGGCGAGAAGGGCTTCCTGCACGACCCATACCCTCGTCCACCAGGGGCGTCTGAATAGGCTCTGGATGTGGGCGAAGTTGATGCTGGTGCCAGAAAGGTCGAGAACGGTTTTGACAAAGGCTTGGCGAACCACGGGCCCAGAATCTTCCCGGGCTTCGACGTCCTCGAATGTGGTGCCCAACAGACTGAGTTGATGGAGGGCGTCCACGCTGGCGTCATCCGCAGGCCCCAGCCAGATGAGCACCTGAGTGGCATTGCTGTAGATGGTGCCCATGAGCTGAACCTGGCGTCCCTTCTCCTCATCGTCGGCTTGGTTGATGCATAACGCGTCGATCCACAGCTGGGAAACCTGTGACTTGGGGAATTTTGCGTGTCGCTCGAGTGCGAAGTAGAGATTCCGAGTCACATTAACTTCTTGGCCTTGAAGCAGAATGGTGCGAGGTTGGGATGGATCGCCCCAGACGTAGGAGAGGGCCGTAAATTTGGGGTCGTTATCCAGGCTGTCGTGGAGGATAGAGCAGCTGATGCGATCTGCGGCTGCATCGTGGCCGTCGATTTGGAGGAGGCGAATATGGCGCCTGCTATCCTGCAGGGGCTGGTAGGTGAAGGCCATGGAATGCAGTTTGGAAGCTTGTGTGCTTTGTCGAGGGCAGCTTGCCCAGAGGCTGCAGCTACCAGAGAACCCAGCTTAGCCACCGCGGGAGCCACGTCACACGCTTCTCAGGGTCCGAACCGCCCCATCTGCAGCATCAGTGGTCCGTCGGTCGGCAGTGGGCAAGCGAAGGCAAACGGGACATGGATTGCAGAGCCGCCGTTGATAGAATGCTGACGAGAACCTGTCGAGATGATTGGGTTCGATGTTGATCGGATTCTCGCGTCCTGAGACGTCGTGAATTGGCCTGCAGACGCGGATCAGCCACACTGTTACTCTTGGCATCGGCATCCGAGAAACTTACCTCTGGACGCATCGTGGAGTTAATTCACCTTGCGTTCTTTTCTTCCTTCCGACGGAACCCAGGGCGGAGCGAAGCTTTGTTTCTATTTTCGATTGCCCGCTCGGGGAGTTTTTGCCGCGTCGCCTCTGACATGCTGGATCTTGGCGGCACCCGAATCTCGAATAGAGAGAGAGAGAGGTCTGTGAGGCAACGGAGTGACGGCCATGACGGTTGGTGTTTATGGACAACCACGCCTCAGCTGTCGCTGTTGCCCGGGGAAGAGAATTGGACGACCGCCGATGCCGCTGGCCCGTGCCTCCCCCGCTGAAGATTTTGCTTCCAGACATGGAAGCAAGGTAGGCACCAAGGGTGAGTTGCAGCTTCCCTTTGATGCGCTCGAAGACTTCACCATGCTGGCTGGGAAGCCGCTTACTCATTACAAGCTACGTCATCCATGGGCTCAATCCAAAGGTTCCCTTTCTGATGCCATTCTGGACTCTGATTGCAGATGATGTGTGCACTGGAAACCTTTTACCATGATCCATAATCGAAGAGGAAGCTTCACCACCGGCGCCGTGGCACCATGCCTTCACTCTTTTTGAGCAACCCCAAATCTCATCCTACATCCTAGGTTGCAAGGGCAACGGCAACCGCCGGAGCTTGTATGATTTCCAAGGAACCTTTCGGCGTCCGTCACTCCCCGTGGTATCACCATGCAATAAATGCCGGACGACGAAGGAAAGCGAGGGTGGTCCCCACGGCAAGTCCGCCAGGTTAGCTATAAAACGATATCCAACGATAGGGCTTTGCAATTGCAGCATCACGTCATCATGGAGCAACATCTGGTCTGCCAAGTATCACCACCACTTAGGTGGTTGTGGCTGGCTTCGAACTCTCGTCCATCGGAGCTTCCAACGCGTATTTATACCGTGCCAAACAGGCCGAAAGGGAAGCATACCATCGGATTCTGTGTAGATATTTGCTGCAGAGGAGCGAAAAAGCTGAGAGACCTCTGAGATGGGTATTCTGGAAGGCCGGTCTCAGACGTCCATAGTTAAAACCCGCGGCCGTAACACGGTACTGTTGTCTCTCACAACAATAGAATTGTTGCCCCCATCTCGTTGCGAGGCCGAGCTACCCGTATGTGCGAGTGAATCCGCGGGCTACAGCGAGAATGTATGCCTTCCCCTCATAAAGTTTTCTGATTAATGGATGGGAAGTTGCTGCTTAAGTGCTGTCTGTTGCCCTCCTGCTAGCATTATCCTGTAATAAACGACGGACGGCGAAGGAAAGTGAAGTTGGTCCCTACGACAAGTCCGCTAGGTCCATCTCAATGCGTATCCGCGAGGACTACACAACAGAACCGACAGGAGCAGTTAGACTCACTTGGTGGTCTGTCAAGTATCACCACCACCTAGGTTGTTGGCTTTGAACTCTTACCTATCGCAGCTGTGACGCGTATTTATACCTTACCGAAGAGATCGAAGTGGAATACCAGCAAGAGGTTCGGGTTCCATGCCAATAGCTTTCTGAAGGTGAGAGGGTCGAGCCGCCTCGAACTGGACATATCTGTCTCACTTTACCGGTAGGGGTGGTGTGACGTCTGCATCTGGCCTTTCCTTTGTTTCCATCGCAAGCAAGGAGCGCTGAAGCGTGATTGAAGAGTCCGCGGTGGCTACGTCTTCGTCGACGAGGGTGGGATGGTCATCCTCGTCGACGTAGACGATGTTGCCGGGCTGGTGCTTCGGTAGGGCATATGTGCTGCCGAGGCGCCGTCCGTCACTCTCCTCGTATCGTCATCCTCCAGGACATGATGGACAAGGAAAGAGAGGTACTAGTCCTCATGGAAAGCCTGCCAGGCAAGCAGCTTCGCCAACGCGGAATTTTGACTCATTGAACAAGCCGGACCCAGGTTCCGCACCAAGTCTTTGCGGATAGTAACGGTAAACTCACCGGATAGCTAGCTTATAAATACGCGTGCCGAATGGCCGGCCCATCAGCAACTCTGGAATTCACGCCTCGTTGACTTGATTGCCTGTGCCGTCATTGTCCACGTACGGACACAACCGTCTGGGAAGAGAGCTCCAAGACTGCCAATATCCACTCCGAACACGAACAGCTGGGGGAAAGGCTTCATCCAAGACGTGGCTCAGGGCTTACAAAAGAGATGCTAGTTTGGCCCACGATGGACGAAGAACGATGCTGTACTTCACACTTTGACGAAGAACGACGCTATACTTCACACTTTGACGACTGAATGGCAGCTGCGGTGTGTTTCTGAAAGTCGTATCGGGAACTTGACACTGCTCACCAGTACCATCCAGATAGTTACTCGTTAAAGCTCTCATTCCCCACGATACAAGGACAACTCCCCGAACTTAAAAAGTCCGGATTCACAACAAACTGTCCGATGATTTTAGTCCGAGACCGAAAGCGAACATCACCAAACCCACGTCTCGAAGCCGGCTAGAATCTTAACCCCCAAAAGAACCCCAGACGGCCAAAGACCACGTTGAAAACCCCATATTCCTCCATGATCGATTGAGTCAAGCCCCTGGCCTTTGCCCTTGCGCTCAGTTCATCCGCATATCGTCAAACCCCCGAAATCTCTCTCTCGGCCTTTGGACGAAAAAGAAATGCCGTTAAACGCCGTTGACAGCACAGAAACAGTAGCAACAATGTCCGAAGCATCAAGTTCCGCGTCGTGCCTTCTCGCCCACCGAGATCACCCCGAGGTGACCTCGTCACCCTCCCCAGACCTCACCACTTGAACAGAGCCAGGGTATCGCGGGCGGGGCCAAGGACATGGGATGAAATATGTGGGAACATCACCATGACCCCCCCGTCTCCTCAATCTGGATCCCATCCTACCATCTACATATATCAACCTCACACAGCTCATCCAACCTCACCTCAAAGACCATACTTCACCTCACCTCACCACCATCCTTCCCACCAAACGCACAACCTCACTTCCCTAAACCACACTCAAAGCACCAACACCAAAATGCCCTTCCCCTCAAAGATAGCCCTCGTAACAGGCGCAACATCCGGCATAGGCCACGCCCTAACTCAACGCCTAATCGCAAACGGAACCTTCGTGATCGCCGTAGGCCGCCGGTCAGACCGCCTCGACTCCCTCGTCGCGGCCCACGGGGCTGACAAAGTCGCCGCGGAGCCGTACGACGTGACGGGCCTGGATGGCATGGCTGCTTGGGTTGCCAAGTACGTTCCCCTTCCTTCTCATCTTCTTCCTCCTCCACCTCTCCCTCCTCTTGCTCCTCGTCCTCATCCTCTTTCTCCTACTAGTGAGATATCTAGCTAACACAACTAACAACTCAGAATAACAAAAACCTACCAATCCCTAGACACAATAATCCTAAACGCAGGCCTCCAGCGCACGCTGGACTTCACATCCCCCTCCACCATCTCTCTGCCGTCGATATCCACAGAGCTGACGACGAACTACCTTTCGCCCTTGCACATGATAACCCACTTCCTCCCGCACCTCCAGTCCCTCACCACCCAAGCACATATAATCCTCGTCTCCTCAGGCCTAGCCCTAGTCCCAATCCCACGCTGCCCAAACTACTGCGCAACAAAGTCCGCCCTGCACTCCCTAGCCTGGACCCTCCGAGCCCAGCTCGAGGGTCACTCGGGTTCGTCCCACATCCGCGTCGTCGAGGTCGTTCCCCCCGCCGTCCAGACCGAATTGCACTCGCAGCAGCAGGATCTCGTCGCCGCAGGGCAAGCAAACTTCGGCATGCCGCTCGATGAGTTCACCGAGGAGGCCTGGGCCGCGCTGCAGGCGGGCGAGCTCGACGAGATCGTCGTCGGGCCGGCCAAGAACTTTGCCCCCGTCGAGGTGGAGCGGAGGAAGGCGTTCGAGAAACTTGCGGCTTACTTCAGGGACGGCGCAAAAGCTTGATCTGATCGTCGTCGCGTACATAGGTCACAGAGCTGAAATCACATCACATTACTCGAGGCGAATTGTGGCATTCAATCTGTATTGTGCCAGGTACTATGCTAACTACATTCCCGTCCTGTCAGCCGCCACCATTATCATCCATCAGACTTTTCAGTCCTTTGCGACGAAACGACTGCGAGGTCGTGCTATGTTTGTTTCTCTGCGATCTTGTAATGACTTGCACGAGGACTGTGAAGAGAAAACGGTGAGCAGTGTCTCTCATCGTCCGGCCCCGGCCCTTTCCGTCTCAGGAAGTGTGGCCAAGGCCGCCGCGCAGAAACCAGAGTTCTATGGCTAGCCGAGAAGGAAAGAACACCAAGCCGGGCCAAGTCTTCCCTTACTCCCCTTCCCAAATGGTATATCTGTATCGCACCATCGAAACCGAGACGGCGTAAGCCTCTAAGATGTTGCTCGTCCGAAGCCACGAGGAAAATCAGCGATGAGACTCAACCTCGACGACTTGGTTAAGAATGTAATAGAAGTGAAGAATGAATTTGTAGTCAACCAAGCCTTGGATGCTGGAATGAAAGAGCCGCCAAAACCCCCTGAATAGAAGAACAACATATGATTCGTGAAAAGCGCGCCCGAGTGTCCGATCCATCGTTCAATCCTGCCGCCCCAACGGTTAGGGATCAACCCACCCCTGGGTGCAGGTCGTCAAAAGGAAAAGACATGGTGAGGTGCGCGTAGTCGTCGTAACGTCCCGATGCCAACAAGCCTACGCCAGAATGCCGCTCTTTCTCTTCTCGACGCTGGTCAAGACCAGCATTGGCGCCTTGCGCTGTCCGTCCGTCACCTCGATACCGGCACGTTGAGCCGAGTTCTTGAAGACACTGGCGAAGCTGTTCTCGCTGCCCTCGGTGCTGCTGACGCTGTCGACACTCTTGCGAGTTCTCTGACGCGAGCTCGGGCGTTCCGATCCGATGGCGCCCCAGCTGCCAGTGATGGAGGTTCTTGAGCTGGGAAAAGAGCAGTCGACGTCGCCGGCCAGGCTGCCCGATCCGCTGCGGCCAGAGTCGGACTCGTTGTCGGTGATGGGGGTGCCAGACTCTTCCTCGGCGCTCTCGGACACGGGGCTCATGCTTCCGCTAGAGCTGCCAGTTCCCTTTCTGCGCTCCCGTCCGGCGCGAACAAGGTTGTGGACGGCAGAGCGGCGGGTGCGAGAGGCGAAGTTCTTGCTTCCCTCGTGCTTGGCAGTGGGCTTGGCCTTCAGCTCCTCAATGGAAGGAGGTCCACGGGGCTGACGAATGGGGTGCTCGCCAGCACGTCCTTGACCGGGCCCGTAGCCTCCGGACAGCGGGGTGAGAGGAAACGAGGCGGACTTGGGGCCAGCCGACTTGGGAGGCTCTTGAGAAGGCGACAGAGTGGCGGCCTGGTTGTTAGCGTTGAGCGCGAGGGACATGACCTTCTTATGGCCACGGCGGAACGCGTTGGCGGACGGAGGAGGTAGGGGAGTGACCTCTGAAGGAGACTCATAGCGCCTAGGAGGGGTCGCAGTTCGGAACGGGGAGGAGCGGTTCTCGGGAGGAGGCGAGACCTGGACGCGAGGGGCCTGCTGCTGCTGCTGCTGCTGTTGCTGCTGAATCTGGAGGGAGGCGTAGAGCTGAGCGAGCTGGGCCTGCTGGTCGTACTGAGACTGGTCGACGTAGTACTGCTGACGAGTGACAGGGTCGTAGTAGGTCATGACATTCTGCTGCTGGGTGGCCATGCCGGCCATCATGGACTGCTGCAGGCTCTGGATTTGCTGCTGCTGCTGGTACATAGCCAGCTGCTGCTGCTGAATCTGCTGCTGAGCACCCTGGAGGTTGAGGCCCTGGAACTGCTGGGCAGCAGCCTGAACACTCATGAGCTGCTGCTGGAGACGCTGCTGCTGCTGAGCCAGGTACATGTTGGTGGCGACCAGCTGGGAGTACAGGCTGGGGTCCATCTGCTCCTGCTCGTCAATGACAATCTCGGGAGGCGCAAGGACTTGCTCGGTCGTGTACTGCTGGCTCAGGTAGGCCTGCTGCTGCTGCTGCTGCTGGGCCTTCTGCTGCTGCTGAGCCTGTTGCTGCTGGAGCTGCTGTTGCTGAATCTGCTGCTGGAGCTGCTGGAGCTGCTGAGCCTGCTGTTGCTGCAGCTGCAATTCCTGAGCCTGCATTTGGTGCTGTCCGTAACGGGGCAGAGCAGTCTTGGGTCCGTTGTACGAGTTGTTCGGGGCCTGGGCGTACATGCTGGAAGAGGTGTTGTTGCTCCTAGCAAAAGACTGAGTGGTCGGCGACGGGGCGCCGTTGTTCGCAGCGGCAGGGAAGTTGGTGGCAGTAGAGGACTTGGGAGCAGTCCTAAGACCCGCAAGAAGGTGAGATCGGCTAGTGCGGGGGGTGGGAGCACCGTTGTCGGCGGCGTTGCTGGTCAGAGTGGTGTTGCTCGCCAGAGAGAGGGGCTTGACGGGACCGCCACGGCGCGAGGCAAGGCCGCCGCTGGGCATGGCGAGGCCGTTGGCCGCGGCAAAGTTGTTGGAGTTCATTTGAGCGAGACCGCCTGCGTCCATTGCTCAGATGGGTATCAGCGTCGAGCGTGGAAGTGGAGCTGGCGGAAGTGCCGGATGTGAACGAGTGGTCAAACTCGAAAGGATGTCAAAGAATGTATGGTGGCCTTGCGAAGAGCTGGGGCGACCGGGTCGAATTACAAGAAGGATAGTTTGTTTGGCGGTAGAATGCGCGGCCTTGGGCGTCAGGTGAGGGTATTATCGTACTCAAGCGGGCAGTTTCGTTTGCGAGATTTCTGACAGTGATGTATCCGACCGATCCAAAGCGGTTCCGGAGCTCGTCCAGGGAAAAAGGCTGATGGGTGTCGGCGGAAGGGTGTGAATGGCGGTGCCAAAAAAATCAAGATCCAAAAATCGGCGGTATTTTGGATGGATGCGAGGTGGTGGGCGAAGTGTTGTTGAGAATTAAGTTGGTCGGTCGCGTATCGAGCGTCGAAGGCAGGAAAAAAGAATGATCGTAGTGATGAAAGAATGGGCGACAACTGATGTCGAAGGAAGGTGTAACGGCGCTTGGTGTGTCGAGTTGAGAAACTTGACAACGAAGGTAGCTGCGGTCGAGGGGAGGCAGGACCGCGGACTACAAAGGAAGACCTTTGTTGGACCAAAATCGAAGGCGCAGGCCTGGATTCGCGATCGAGATTCGAGATTCGGACAACAGCGGAGGGCGCAAGAGCAGCCGGCAGTTGCCACGAGTCGAACGACCGGGTGGGTGACTTTGTCAAAGAATGCTTGGCAGGCGTGAGCCTAAATGTTGGAAGGTTTACTGGCTTGCGATGGAGCGCGGATGAAGATTACGAGGTTTTTTTCTTGGTGTATCTGTACGATGGTTGTAGAGAGAGAAGAAAAAAATGGTCGAAGACGAAGTAGAGTACAGTCGATTAAAAAGTTTTTTCTTTGGATGGATTGGCGATGTTGCAGATGCAGATTGCGACAGAGTTGCGAGGCCAAAAACCGGTTCGGATACTTGGGCTGTTGTTCTCTGGCGGATGTGCGGATGCTGTTGAGTGGGTGTTGGGCGTTGGTGTTGCGAAATTCGCGGCGCGGTCCGTTGCGTGTGTGGTGAACGAAGCTTTCCAGAACCCCCAAGGAATTTGTGTGTGTGCTGGATGCGAAAAAACGATGCGAGACGGATCTCAAGAGAATGCGAGTGTGCGATCTTTTTTTTGCCTGCTTCTTTTTTTCCTGAATATTTTTCCCTTCTAAAAAGACGACGATGACGAACAAATCGCAGACCAGAGCGGCGGAGGAAAGAGGAGGGGGAGAAAGGGTTGAAGGAGGGAAAGAAAAAAGGAAGGGCGGTGTGTGTGCTAAAGAGAGGAAAGAGCGAAAAAGAAGAGGCCGAGGGGGAGGGGGGCCAGCAGCGAGTGGACGACAAGATATGGAGATGGAGTGGACGAGAAGGGGGCGACGGGCGGCAGCAGCCAGTGGCAGGACAGGTACCAGACTACTTGGTGCGCTGCTAGTAAAGAGACCCGACGCGAATGCAGAGCAGCAACCTACAGCTGTCCATAGCAGCCGGGCAGCCCAGCGAAAGCAGGGCAGGGCTGCCTGCCCTGGAGGAGGGGACCGGGACAAAAGGAGAGGAAAGGGTGGCACTGGCAGGTACCATCCCATCCACATCTACATCCACATCCACGTTCAGGGGAGCGCCCCAAAAAGAATAGTGGGCCTCGGGCAGGCCAGGCCGCCAGGGAGGGGCCCAGGTCCTGCCAGGTGCACCCGACTTTGCCAACCCGAGGCGAGCCTGACCAGTCACAACGTCTGTGTCCATCGTCCATCGCGCGGGCGGCGACAAGACGGGCCAATGGGAGGGGCAGGAGAGAAAGAGAGACCTGGCAGACAGGGGTCCTCCAGATGACCCCACTTCGCACACCATCAGATGTACATCTGTAAGGTACCCATGTACCTTCAGGTCGTGGTTTTGACGTTGGAAGCAGCCCACCTCACCACCCTGAGCCTGAGCCTGAAAGCCGGGGGGGGACACTGGAAGCAAGGAAGGCGCCTGCCTACCTGTCCAAGGCCTTGCGTATTACACGGAAAACTCTACTTTACGAATGACTTTTTGGATGCATAGATATTTCCATTGCTCTAGAAAACGAGGCTACCTGCCTCTCAATAAGCTTCAGCCTCCTGAGTCACTTTAGCCCAACCGCTCCAGTGGAAAGATGTTGATGGAGAAGGCGCCCGACCTGCCAACACCCAACACCAACACCGGGGGAAAACCAGGTAGGTGATGAGCACAGACTACAGTGTACCAACACCAAGGCAGTTTATACGGGTACCTCGCTTGGCCAGGCAGAGAGCACGGAGCGAGGGTACCCAGGTCCAGGTATCTTAGGCATGGTTCCCGTCGGTCAAAAATCAAAAAATAGCAGGAGACAAACCCCCCGAGTCGGCATTGCGGCGACACTCAAGGCATGGACCAGCGGCGGGCATCCTCAGGCCAATCAGTCGATGCGATGCAGCGGGAGGCATGACCAGGGATGGCCGCCAGCAGCAATCTCGTTCCTATCGACAAAGCCAGGCCATCCATCGTCTCTGGCAGTCGCATTCATCAATCAGAGTTGGGTGCCATCCATCATCGTTGCCATCACCATCGCCATTGCCATCCAGTTCCAACGCGCTTCACCAGCTCCTAGTGGCCAATAGTTAGTTGTGACTCCTGCAGCAGCAGCAGCAGCAGCACCTACCTGCAGTTGCACCTGCACCTGCACCTGCTGCTACTGCTACTGCCGTTGCCGTCGTTGGTGCGTTACTTCCTTCCTCCTGCAGCTCCTTCTCGATAAGTTGCTCAGTTCGCACCGACGACGGCCCAATTCGGCTAGTCCGTGTGATTGATCGAAGCGTCGTCGGCCAATCACCGCGTGGTCCCTCTGACTCTGCAAGACGTGACTCGAGTTGAAGAGGCAAGAGCAGGTGTAGCAGAGGTATCTCGTTGCCAGTTGCATGTACTTTTTTTTTTTTCTTTTCTTTTTTTTTTTTTTGGTTCTGTCAGTCACCACACCTGCTGCTGTTGAGCAGGTGCAGACTGCTGTGCTGCGCTGCGCTCCTGCTTTGTTTGCTTGCTTCCATGCAGCAGCAGCTGCACCACATCAGAGACAGCACACACTCAGACCATCGCGTCTAGCTCCTCCGTTTTTTTCTTCCACGGCCCCTTCCCCTTCCCTTGGCCCCCGCCGGCACTCAGACTACCGCGCGCCATCTCGGATACGTCCAAGACACAGCCCAACAGCCAGACCAAGACCAAAGCAAGACAAGACACTCACAACCGCCTCGACTCAGCAGCATTCCATGCAGCCTCGGCGGAATCTCCCACACGAACCGAGGGCCCCGACCCGTATGCCATTTGCGAAGATGGGCAAAGAAAAGAGACAGAGAGCACGAGCAAGCAGGTGCCCTGGACGGAGTGTTCCGCCCTCTCGACAATCGTCTCATCGTGACACAGTTCCAACTTCCAGAGTACGTACGGATAAAGATGACAATGACAATATGTTGTACCGGTTGGTAGAGGAAAAAGAGAGAGCAATACACTAATAATGAACGTGACTCCAGTACAGAACAGATCTGAAGTGCAGCATGCATGGTCGTCCTCAGGGGCCAAACTCTCGCTAGAGCCTGGATCGCTGCTCCTGCGACCTGCGTTGCTCGTCCTCCAGGCGTCTTTGCA
Source organism: Colletotrichum plurivorum (assembly GCA_014235945.1). NCBI lineage: Eukaryota > Fungi > Ascomycota > Sordariomycetes > Glomerellales > Glomerellaceae > Colletotrichum > Colletotrichum plurivorum. Next base: position 22,349 of record WIGO01000223.1, read on the forward strand.
ACTGGATTGGCTGTTCGTTCTCGCTTTGACTGCGCAGCTACGTCGAACATGCTTCCATTGCCCCTTCTGGCCATCTTTACGATACCGACGATATGGCACACCTTTGACAATAGCATGAGGCCGCGACCCCAACAACACGCCCGTCCATCCATTCATCTATTTCTGTGTTGATCAACACGGAGTCCGCCCGCCCGCCTGCCCACCCGGCCCAACAGCAATTGGAACCCACAAGCCATCGCGTGCCGCATCCGCCCGCACTTTGCTACGCTACGCTACCAAGCTACCCTATGGGCTACGGCTACGCTGCCACCACAGACGAGCAGCCCGTCCGCCCCCTTCGGCCCCTTCCGTCCGCATGTTCGTGCCCTGATGCACCACACCTTGTGAGTTTGGTTCCGCTCCCGGTAACTCAGGAGTCGGCAGCTCATCAATCAGCAACAGTATCATCCTTCAGTCAAACGCCGCCAAGGCCACCCTTATACCACTGCAATAGAACCCGAATCTGGGGTCCTGGGGACTTGCCGATGATGTGAGCCATGGTCCAAGGTCCATAGTCCATCGTCCATCGCCCTCGGTCGACCGCCGCGGCAGCAACACCCGATCGGGGTCCTGGGCCTGAAAGCTGGGAACTTGGTGGTACCCGTTCATCGCGCGGTTTGGGATATCCAGTCTGACAGCGGTTGACCTGGGTCCTGGCATCAAAAGAAACCTGGACGGCACGCGCGGCCGAGGATGCAATGTTCATCTTCGACATGCCCATGGCTCTCTGCTCCGCTCGCTCACACCAGTGACCAGAGACACATATTCAGAGACGTGTGCATGGAGAAAAATACCAACATCAGCCGAGACGCCGCATCACCGCACATAGGACGACAGCTCGAGAGCCCCCTGGCACCTGGCACCGGCAAGATGGGCGACACAGCCTGTCTCCCCATCCCCATGGCAAGCTTTGACCTGATCGCTATGGCCTCCTCCAGGGGTTCTCCCGCAAGCCACACGATACTTTCCACTCGTGGCCAGTACCGCGTTTCTCTCGCCACGGCTTCCCGACTCGAAGACAGTTCGTCATTTCTTCGCTCGCCGAAGGGAAGGGCTGCAATCTGTCCTCCTCTTGCAGTTGCGCCCTTCCAGTGTCCCTTCGCCGCGCGCCTTCCGCTCATTCTCCCGGCCGTCCCGCTCGTTTCCGCAAAACGAGGCGGCACAAACTATCATGCCGCCCTCCCTACGTCCTCCGGGGCCTTGCCTGTCGATGAACGCTTGGGACAAGCGACATCAGCTGTTTTTTTTTTTTTTATTCCGCCTCGCTTCCAGCATCTCCCCAAACTGAACGCATGCGAACCTGTTTCCCATCCTGAAGCTTACCATAGTAGGGAGCTTGTTTCACTTCATCTGATAGTACGATACTTGTCCGCGGCCACGCCAGCTCGCTGGCCAGCTGCTAAGCCTCCACATACCGATGTTCCTCGCCATCACGCTATCACCCCTGGCTGCTCAGAATAGCCCACTCGCTCGCCAGTCGCCACCGGGGCATGTTGGCAGGATTAGTGACACGAAGCCACTCCCACATCCCACTTGCACACGCTCGCCGTTTCCTACGAGGGTCTTTGAGCACTTTTCCAACGGCACGTGAGGCTTGGGGATCGCTCGGATGGTATCGTATTATTTGTCGTTCTTATGCGCACAGCATCGCTCAATTCGGCTCCCGCCGTGGGTTTTTGTGTGCGACTTAATCAATCACTCAATGCGGAACGCGTTCGCACATCAAGTGAGCCCCGAAGGCCGTTTTGAGCACTCACCCTCCGCGTCCCGCCCGGACCAAGGCGACGACAGCGGACAAAGAGACGGACAATGGCAGTTGCCAGTCATGGGGCACGTAGGCCTGCGACCTCGATGGATACGAAGCTGCGTCCCCAGTGCCCCCCAGGATCGTCTACGGAGACTTTTCTCTCGCACCGCCTCTCGTGCCCCTACCGTTTTCGGCCATGCGTGCCAGGGGAGGCCACGCCTTGCAAGGTAGGTGGCAAGGGGCAAGGAACCTGAGACAAGGCCGCCAGAGACCATTCTCGGGGTTCCAAGATCCCAACGGTGCTGTCGGCTCTGTGCGCCCGCCAGGATGGGGGCATCAAAACCTCCTGAAAAGTAACACGGGGTGACATCGTCGACGGGGCCCGGCGGCGGGCCCATCCACTTGGAGGCTGTGAAGATTGAAGAACAGTGAGCGAGGGCCTGCGACGGATTGTCAGCGAGGGAGATTCCGAGGGATGGGCCTGTTGTGAGGGCATTTCATCCCAATTGCCCGACGTCAAAGTTCAGACACTCCAACGATTTTCGTCTGGCCTTTTGGTCTTTGCGCCTGTCTACGTCTACGTCTGCTCGTCGTGTGGCCACTTCCTGACTGCCAGTGCTTCACATTCCGACACCGACACCAACACCGACACCTAGCGCAGATGGCCTTCTTCAAGGGAGGGTGGCGGCGGGACGCGGCGCTGTAGATCCAAAAGCAAAAGCAAGCAACAAGCAGGCAAGCGAGGCAAGGTGGCAAGTAAGCTTTTGCTTCTGGCGAGAGAGAAAGAGAGGGCGCCAAGGCCAAGGGCCGTCCTGTCCCTCTCTTCAGCACGGTTCAAAAGCGGAATGACGGCCGGCGGCTTAGGACTTCGCGGCAATAGCCCCTCCACTCCGTCGCGCCTTAAGTTTAATTACTCTGCGGGAAATACGGGCCTCACGACGCCGCAGACGCGTCTTGCGGCCTTGCCAGTGCCAAAATTGCGCAAAGGAAGAATTTGTGGCTCCTCCCGCGCGAGTCGAACGCCACCAGGGCCAGTCAATCCCAAACCCTCATTAAACCTGCAATTCTAGAGACGTTGACGACAACGAATGGAGCAACTCGACGCGACGGCGGCCCCGGTCTTGAGCACAGGAATAGGAAATCCTTAACCACGCGACAGTTCGTGGGCTTCTATCGTGTCTCTTGCCCGAGCACTTGTACACCACCAACGCCGTATCATAGTACTACACTACACAACCCGACGAGACGTTTCCGTCCACCCAGGATACATTGTACTTGCGCAATTCTTGTCGTTATTAAAGCTGGGAGTTGATAAAAAGTGGTGGATGGTGTGCAGATTGCACCATGATTGACATGGCATTTGCCATTTCCTTCCCCCTCCTGTTCCCGTTTGCGGCCAATCCTCATCTCGCTCCACCACCCCGAGATCCTTCGGCCTCCTTGGGCTTGCTTTGTCCAGCGATAGCTCTGGTTGGCTCCACGTCGATCGACTGGCGAACTGCAAGGAATCCCCTCGTGAAACGGTGTTTGCAGGGTAACACCCACCATTGCGGGGAAGATTTGCTTGGGAGAGAGATGGACTGGGATCCAACTGACTGGGCCGGGCCACTGGACCCTCAGGCAAGCGACCGCGATGCGTTCTGCAAGCTGTTGCTGCAGTCCAGTCCGTATGGGCGCTTAACCTGCCGCCACACCGCCGCCTCTTTCGCAACCTGACTCTATCCTATGAGAGTTGATCGACAGACCTCGAGATCGCCAACGTGGCTCCAGTCAGTCGAGATTCCAACCCTCCAGCATTAGCCATTCGGGCGTCCAGCCTAGGGAGCTGCCTGGACCCTGGGGTTTTAACCGCTGGCGCCCTTGACGTCAACTTCTGACGGGCGTTGGACACCAACGCTTGAACGCGGCCCCTCTCCGCAACCGACTGATCAGACAATGGCTCGCAGATCTCGGCCAAGACCCTGCGCATCGGTACAAGCGCCGTCCCGTTGGCCAAGCCGGTGTGTTTCTCCTCGTCATGGCAGCCAAGGAAGTTGCCAGGGCCCGGGCGTCACCATCAGGGCAAGGCATGTTTGCATATGCATCACAAATGACTGATTCTTACCATCGTGATGGCGAATAATCCGGACGGCCGGATCCTCGGAGGCGCCTCTTCGTATTCTAAGCGCGACGGAGCCGAAGACTGTACCTACATAGCCGCGATAGGTTCAACGGCCTGCTCCAACGAGGCTCCCTACTCGGACCCTTCCTTCAGGGAGTCCCTACTGCTGTCGCTATCCGTACTGGCACTTGTTACTATCGTCACTTTCGCTGCCGTCCACCAGTCTTGAAACCGTCATTGCTGTCTCCCGTTACTGCCGTCGTTCGTCATCGTGCCTACATGAACGGTTAGGTGGCACCGAGTAGGGGTCGGGTGCCATCGTATTGGACGCCTCGCCCAACGCTCTTGCCATGATACTCGCAACGACCTCCTCTATTGGCGTGATCGGATTAAGCTGGTTGCGTAGCTTCACCACCTTCAATGATGATCCGATGATTGCCCCCGGCCCTCAAACCGATGTCGTTCCTAGGAGCGCTTTGCGACCTAGAGATCAGCCCCGACGGTGCCTTTCGGATGCCGACGAACGATTACGATTGCAAACCAAAACTCGATGGTCGCAACTCGATAACACGCTTGAATTCGCCACCGAGTATTTGCCTCGGTGTGAAACATCCCGATGTGACAACATCAACATCAGAGCATCAGAGAAGCACTTGCCGGGAATCTGGAATTTGATGATCTTAGCAATGTTCTTCTCCAAGATGGAACGCGGTGTACACTTCTTTGCTTGAAGCCGTCATATTGACCCGGCTCTTGGTCAATTTGCGTACCCCTCGCGTTGTTGCCGACGAACCAAGCTTTCGTTTCAGCATGTTCGGCCTTGCTACACATTTGGCAAGAGTGTGGGACTGTTCAGGATGGTTGAGAGGTACGCAACAGCCTGGCAAAGCAGTCAGTCATCGTGCGGTTGTTGCGTTGGACAGTAACTCTTACCTCAAGCCGTGCTGAATCTCCGCCGATAGTTCAGCCGGCATAGAACTCGAAAGAAAGCGCAACAGATATGAGTGGCCGTTGTATCTTCCTCATCCATTGAGGTTGGGCAGCGACAGCACAACTATCGGCAGTTGCGATCAGTTGTCGAAAGCCAGTGTCTTGATGAGTCGTTCCGAGAAGTCCGGCGAAAGTGTTCGTCTACGGCGTAAATATAATGACTTGGGGTTATGTCCTTTTCCACCCTCACGCCAGCCTCGCATGGTATTCTTACAACAAGCTCTACCGGCCGAGGTGGCAAAATCCGGCTCCTGCGGACGTCGATGACGGCTCGGACGACGGACGACAGGGCCTGGCCGGGCGACATCTCCATTCTGTCCATTTGGCGTGGGATTAGAGATGGCCGTGGTGTGGGAGGTGAACTTGAAGACTCTCACCGACGGCATTACAGTTGGTCGAACGGCCCATCTTGTTTGCCTGGGCTTACGCTTCGCTTCACCTACCTAGTAGGCCATCATCCTCCACATCCTCCACAGTCAGATTACATCCGACTTGCCAAGCCAAGCCTTGCAGCAATGAGCAACCCCTCCCGCTAAGCCTATACGGCGAGATTCTCGCATGCCCAGATTAGCCATGTCATAGGGCTGAGGGATCCCAAAAGCGCAATCCGGTCTCCCGCCGTCGACCTCTGCCGCTATCTCTGCCTTGTCGGATCCTTTCGGACCAATCAGGCATTACGCCTGGTGATCATCGTATAGTAAGCCAATGGTCAGCTCTGAAGGTCTCGCAAGCGAAGGATCCTGCGGCTCTCTTTCGTCTCATAACTCACTCTGCCCCAGGCTCACGAATCCACCCGTCTCCAATCGTCATGCAAAATATGTGGCCGCCACGATGTGTCCTCAACTTTGGGGTTCGACCAACGCGAACATCATCCGTGTAAGGGCCTCAGGCGCGCGGTCACGACCCCGGCTGCTTATGTTGATGATCCCAGGGGAAAGCAACACGCGGTCCAAGAAAACAACACACCAGCATAACGAGACGAGAGAACGAATTACCTGACAAGGAAATCGAAGGAGGGGGGTGTAAGCAGCGAGGCAGCTGACGTGCGCACGGCCATGTATCCATCCGCAATGTTCCATACCACGCGCAAAATCCCGTCTTCGCCTCGAGCTTGCAGCTTGGCCCTCCTCACGATCTCACTCTTCTTAATCCCTCGCTCTATTTCACCACACGAAAGCAGATGTTTGTCATGCACGGCAGACGCCAACGTGGCCCATCGATCGGCGGGGTTCAGTAGGTGACAGACACGCCGGTGCTCATCCGCACCCCCCTCTTCCTAGCTCTCTTCCTTCGGTCTTCTTTTTTTCCCTCTTCTTTCGCTTCACCTCCTCTTCCTCCGTTCTCCAGGAAACCCACAACGCGTTGGCTGATCAAGATCCTCCACGCCGCCACCACCATGGTGATAATCCCGTGAATGACATGTTACACGGCAGCCGTCATCTGGAGGAGGAGACTCTTTTCCCAAGACGGCACTTCTGCCGCCCTCCCAACCCGGAGATAGGACGCAGCTGCTACCAAGACGGCGGATGATCTCGTGAACATCTTGGATCCGCGAGCGGCAGTGCGGCGGCCAACCCACGCCGCAGAGCCGCCTGCCAAAGCTTTGCCCATCAGTCTCGGCTGGCCGCCTGTCAATCGCGACTGACACAGCGATCTTCTACCACTTGCGGCCTGGCCAGCTTCTGCTACGCCCGAGGCGAATGCAGCCCGAGACCGGGGCGAGCTCGACGCCGGACGGCGAGCTACATCTACCGTCCTATTTCGACATCGGCGCCTTTTCTTTTTTCGCACGCAACATGCAGAAAGACACGCCCTGTCCCTCCCTCCCCTGCCGTGTGCTCGGATCCGTTTCTGGGTTCGCCGGCGGGGGGAGGGTGGGATTTTTCTGGAATGTCCCGAGTATGACGTGAGATCGTTGGGCACGAAGAGAGAGAGAAAGAAAGAGCGAGGAGGGTTGGATGGCCACATCATGAACAGGGGGCCCGGAGGATTAGAGTTGGGAGAGCAGAGGAACCGTCATGCCGCAGGGCCAATGTCCAGGTACAAAGCTGCGAGCTCTCGGGACTAGAGAGGCGTGGAAAGCGGGTGAGTTGTTCCACCCCTTCATCCCCCTCCCCTCCTCCTCATCCCCCGCCCGCCTCTTGGGATTCCTCCTGCGGCAGGCGGTGACTAAAGTCCCGTTCCCCCGTCATCACATCACCATCCTCCGTGTTTAGAGGAGCGGTGTTTTGGCTTGTTTTGTTTTGTTTTTGCGCGCGGTACCCGAAATATCCGCTCGTCTTACCATGAGACCGCATGGGAAGAGCAGGTCACACTCGCCGAGCACGCCTGTCCCCTCAAGTGCTATTTGGAAACCGGATACGATGTCCGTCGACATTTGTCACGGCGCTGACCAAGACTCGTGAGGGCTGGATCAGAGATAAGTCATCGCTGCGCGAGGACTATGGACGAAACAACGCTGCGCAAGACCCGGATGAAACGGCTGTTACCCTCGTGACGACGACGGCCAAGGCTCCGGAGCAGGCTATCACAGCTGTGATCACGATAGCCTCGATGACGATGACTCAGTCTGGCGGGAATCCTCCAGTTGTCGGGACAGTAGCCGGCGGAGGTAAGGTGAGAAGTAACACAGGATTAAGCTCCGCCAGGAATACGCAAGGGGTGGGGGCTCGGTTTATCGCTGATGTCGCCGATGACCACCTCATTCCCGGACGCGCGTATTCCAAGGGCGTAAGCATTTTGAAACCCCATCTCGCTTGCCATCTAGATCGTAAGCCTCGCTCGTCGCGTAGACTGTAAGCCGTGAGTCGGGCTGACGCCGTGACTATGATCCAGAACATGACCCTCGCTGTAGTCCTCCTTCTAGTGCGGTCCCATGAGGCAAGTAAGTCTCCGGATATCGTTACCATTGTCGCCGTTGACGCCGGTTACTATTGTGGCCGGTCACTGTCGTCGGCCAACGTCGTCGTTGCTGCCCGTCACTATTCCCACCCGTAGACTGTAAGATTTCTCCTAAGAAGGGTGAGCTGATGAAACCGAGGAGGATGTACTGCAAGATACCTCCCGGAAGGGGTGAGCAGTCACCTAGTAGGAACCTAGCCCAAGACACGACATAGGCAAGTCTCTGGATAGTGTCAAGCCACATGGGTTAGGTAGGCAGATGTCCGAAAGGGCGAGCAAGGCCAAAGTTGCTTGTAAATTCTTTTCATTCCTATGAAGTAGGGGCGGAGGACCAGGAAGGGTATCTCTCAATATTGAAGAACCGAGTTTTCTCTCCTCTACCCAGCCTCATCAAGCCGTCCGTAATGCACACCGAGACTTACACATACATACACACTTGCAGAGACAATAAAAACCCTTCCGCCAAAGATACATACACCCCCATGTGCCAGCTTCAACCCAAGCCTGGCAGATCCAGTTGAAACACAGACAGGATAGATAAAATAGTCATAATCATAAAAGTCATGATGCGTAAGATAGTAAGAGAAAGCTCGAGAAAGAAAAAGGGAGAAAAACAACATGCCCGTTATAACGTGCCTTTTCCACCACCCGTGCCGTGCCTGGGTATTAACCATAGCTGACTCCCGCCGCAAGAGACACTACCCATCTTCCATACAGACAAGATTAGAAAAGAAACATAAAAAGGGACAAACAGGATATGCCAAACTCCTCCAGCGTCCGCGAGGCGCATAGGGATAAACAGATAACGGGGAACAGAAGTGGAAGTGACGGGGAACAGAGATTGTGTGCCGACCCGAAAGTTTTCTCTACCCGCCCCAGCAAAAGATAAATAGTCGTATCTGGAAGTCGTTCCTCAATACCGCTTTTCCTCAGGCAAGACGTTCTCGCCATAGAAACCGCCCTGATGATCGTCGTTGTGGTCGCAGGCCGCGCAGGCGAGGCAGGCGCCCCCTCCGTAAACCCTCGTGTGGCGCCTCCAGCCTGCGCCGTTGTCGTCCATGAGGGAAATTATCTCGCCCTGAACGTCGATCTTTCGAAAGGTTCCATCCTCCATGATCTCGCCATGGATCGGTGGAGGCCCTGACGGCGGAGGCCCTGGCAGTGTAGGAGACGTGGGCGGATACGAGGAGGGGGAGAAGGCATATCCGCCGTCGTTGCTCAGAAGACCTGCTGGCGATGGCGGCATGGGCATGGGCAGCGTTTTGGTATAGGACCTCCTCCGGGGCGTCGGCGAGGACCGGGTACGGGTCGTCTGGGTGCTTGAGGTTGCCGTCGTGGTTGCCTCCTCCGTGGAAGACAAGTAATCGGGGTTGGGTTGCTCAAAGAAGGACGCGTCCAGTTCCGTGGCACCGAAGCTCCTTCTCCGGTCATCATACGTGAACACAGAGGGAGACAGCTCTGGGGGCGTCAGCGGCGGCGGCGGTGGAGGCCTCGACAGCAACAAGCGCGTCGAGGAAAGATCCGAAAGGTTTCCCGGCCCAAACATGTTGCCTTTCAAAGGCATCTTTTCAACGCTCTCATTCTCCTTGCCCTCCGGCGTCTCTTTCTCATTTTGGCTCACAAAACCAGGGTGTGGGCTCGATTTTCGACTGGGCCTGTCCTCGGCAGCAGCTTTGGTATTACTGCTGACTCCACGTGACTTTTCTTCCATGGTCCAAGCCCTGTCCGAGAAGAACAGGTGGTGAAGCTGTTGCTGACTGACCAAGCGATTCAGATCGCGACGGGCCTGTTCGTGAGGTGAAGTATTGTTACTGCCCTCGCTCCCTGGCCCTGACCGGAAAACACCATGAGCTATGAGACGCAGGACGACGAGAAGGACCAAGACGGTGAGGCCGGTGCATATATGGGACGCAGAGAGATGGTGGTAAGGATGAGTAGTCGACGACGGCTCATCCAAAGCCAGCTCAGGGTGAGTGACAGCGGGCATGGCTGCTTAAAGGGTCGATTATTGGAAATGATGAGCCTTGGTTGGGTGTATTGGGGGCCAGTCTATGTCTCCGTCACCAAGGTAGAGGTACCTCGCTGGTGGGCTTCGAATGCGGTGTGGTGGTGGCAGGTCTGGGGTATGCTTGGTTTGTCTGGCGGCCAGGCCAAGACCTAACGGTGGCTTGCGAGTAATGAAATAGCGCTGCTGGACATAAGCGACTAGGGGGTTGGGGTGGTGGGCCACGGCCGCTGCATCTGCCGTAAGTCGGGTGGAAAAGCTGCCGAGCAAAGCTCCGCGTTGGGCCGATTGCTCTTTGTGACTGAAGGGGCGAGAAAGAGCAGAAAAGAAAGCAAGGCCGAGAGAGAGAGAGAGAGGATTGCGGGTATCTAAATGTTTGACGCGTGTAAGTGAATGGTTCCCTTCCCGTTCATGGGGTGCGTGCTATTTCGAGTGGATGCCGCGCGCTAGGGCGGCGCGAGGCTCAGTGTGCCGCGAGCTCTGAAACCCCCATACGGATAGGCAAAGGCGGGAATGGTTCCATGCGTCGCTGCCATCCAATAATTGTATAAGACGGTAAGGTAAAACTTACAGAAGGGTCGGGTTCCGAGTTCCCAAGGGTTGCAAGCTGAAGTGGATTTTGGATTGAAGGACCTGCTCCGTGCTTGGCAGATGCACGTCGTAGTAATGGCTGAGGGATGAGACAACGGGATCGGTCGGTGCTGGTGCTGGTGCTGGTGCTTGAACTGGTGCCGTTGCTGTTGTTGCGTATTGGTTCACGACGACAATAGCTTTGTTTGTCTGTCAGCGACGGCGACGAGTTGCGCTCCTTTGTTCCTGCGAGACGATCCAGCAAATAAATGAGGATCGAAAGACGTGGCTGGGAAGAGGAGGAGACGACGACGTCGACGGAGCGGTGGTGGGGTGGAAGGATTGCAGGGCAGATGGGATGGCCGTATCATATATATAGACACGATGCCGATGCGGGAAACGAAGCATGATGGAGACCAACTCGCAACCAGACCGCATCGCCAGATCTGGCTCGGCAAGGAAAGGGCTAGCAGAAGGAATGAGATAATGAGATCAAAATGAGAAGGGGTTCGAGACCACGGAGGAGGGAGGGTGTGCGGCAGAGCCCAGAGGGGAGTGTGTGTGTGTGCCCGCTGAGGTGACGGACGACATCCTTGGCTGCGCGGAACAAAGGTTGTCCATCCCTGAGTATCCCGTTTGCAGAGTGCGCCAGCTTCTTTCTCAGTCAGCCTCCTTCTTCAATAATCAATTAGCAATATGGAGAAGAAGACGGGGAGGAAGAGACAGAGAGAGCCCACATACAGATCAGACCAATGACACTACCTCGTCGGGGTCCTCGGGTCTAACTTCGGTCACGATGGCGACAATGCCTGCGTGGTCGCTTTGCTTGTTTTTTTCTTTCTCTATTTCTCTCTCTTCCACCCCTGCGGCAAAGGGGCGCTTGCAGAGGTGTGCGGATAACAGCCTCGACTGGCCGTCTTAAAAGCTGGAGACGCCTCGAAGTCAAGCCGCGCTGCAGAAGCGGGCGTGAAATGGGGTGTCCATGGATGCGTCCACAAGGTGGGGAAGGGAAGCCGGGCACAATGAACGCCATGATACTCTGAAAATGCGGTCATCATGTATGTTGGAGCCGATTGACTTTGGATCCTGGGTTCGGTAGGCGACAGAGTACTTGTTGGCCCCCGTCTGCTCGCTCGGAGGCCAGGGCAAGCCAGGAGCAAGTGTAAGCACCGAAATGGGCAATGACATGGTACTGTCGCCCGGGCACGCTTCTGATAAGGACAGGGCTCGTTGTGTGGGATGGAGAACGAGATGGCATAGTATCCGGGGACGCAGCGTAAGGCGGTGAAGAAATTCCCGTGTCTTAACCGCAGATTTGACAAGCTGCCGCTGATTATGCTCGGATTTGTGCTAACTTGCCCACAGCTCGGACTCTTTCCCGTCCTTGCTGCATTATTGACGGTTGTTGCTTCTTGGTGTCGGACAGCGACATTCGCGAGTTGGGGTCGATTTTTTTTTTCTCCAAATGGCGCCAAGGGGGGAAGAGCCCAGAACAGATCCCTGTTGTTCAGCCCAACAGGATCCTCTTTGGAATGACCCCGTCCGTGGGCGACGCAGCACAAGGGGGAGTGGAGCGACCAGACCAGACCAGAGCAGCTGGGCTGCTGGCACCCCCTGGCCTTGGTCCAAGAGGAGTAGTGCCATCCGGCCGTGTAAGTCGACGAGCAAGGCCATGGGGACGGCGTCGAAGGCTGGTATGACGAAGCACTGCGCAAGCTTCAACGGAGAATAGCAGCGACATGACGAAGGGAATATGGCGCGGCAAATTGTTTCAGTGGAGGGACGGGGCAAGCTGAGATTCAGCGCGCAACGTCAGGACCGAGTCGTGTGTCTCGAGCCGAGAGGACGCGCGCGCGCACGTCGCACTCGGTCGAGGTGACGGCAGGGTACTCCGTAGCTGGAGTATTGAGTATTGCTGACCTATCCACCTCAGTCTACGCTACGAATACGTATTCGTACTTTGCGGAACGAAAGCCCACAACCCACAGTGGCGGCTCGGCGACTTGTACTTCTCTTCGTGACCGTCTGTTCGGCTTATGGCCGCGAGGTGAGAGGGTCCTCGGCTCTTTGGTTCGGGCATTGGGGACTCGAGGAGCGCAGATGACCCGTCAAGCGTCAACAAGCGCGAGCGGCAAGCGAGGAGCGAAAAGACGCCGGCTAGAGGCCTGTCACAAAACGAGTTAGCTTGGGCGAGTGGAACGGGGGACCTGTTCAGCTGAGGTGAGCCCTACAGCCACGCCATCTGGGACCCCTGTCCCGCCATGTTCTGTCCTAGACTCGTGCTGTCCTTGTCCCGTCGAGCTCGCTAGTGTTGCAGTGACAGTCGCAGAGGCGGGTGCCATCACTGCGAGCTTGTTCCTCTTTCTAGGCCTCTTCCATGCAACGATCGGTCGTCAGCCAGCCCTGTGAGCGTCGATCGATGCGCTTCCGGACCATATTATGTACCCCTCTCCCAGCTGGCGTCCTTTGGGACAGGAGCCGTGAGGCACGAGCCAGGGGATGCAGACGAGGGGACGTTGGTGATGGACAGCGAGGCGGGACGGGAGTTGTGGGGTTGGTTCCAAGGAGCGAACATCTTGACCGTCGCGGACAAGATTCCATGTCGTCAGGGCCAATGGGGTGCCGAAAGTCGGCATGCCGAAGAAGGATGCGAACAGGACAGAAGTCGAGGCAGCCGAGCCCGGGTCTGCATGACATTGGCGCATGAGAAGTACCGGGGCCTAGCAAGCGTGCAATGCAAGATGGTTAGTGATGGTGGGAGCGGCTGCACTGTCCATGCAAAGGATAGGCATGGGGGGAACGAAGAGGCGGCGGCGGCGGAGGAGAGGGAGGAGAAGGAAGAGGAGGCGCGCTTGGTCGGGTCGGTGGAGGGCGGATACGGAGGCGGATGATAGGGCGCCGGGCTGAGTAGACGCTGCAGTGCCGTCGGAGCGAGATGAGCAGAAAGGAAGAGATCGCCACGGGGTCAAGGAGATGGCGGCATACCCAGGCAGGTCCTTCGCAGCCGCACATGGGTTCGATAGGACGCGGCGGGCTGGTGACCAGGGCGGTGCTGATATTCCACATCCAACGTCGACCACGACTTTGGGGGGCTCCATTGCGTGTGCGATTGACGAATGAGGACGTTCGTGGTCGACGAGGTCTTTTCTTCCGGCTTGACTGGGCCCCGGAGGAAGTCCGGTTCACGAGACGACGACCATCGGCGGACTTGGCTGTGGGATCGAAGACATTGGGGAAGCCGATCTGAAAACCCACGCCTCGCAAGCATCCGCCGAGATACTGACTAAGGCGAGTCAAGTGGGCTGAAGGACCGAATGGTGAGCACGAAGACGAGGCAGAGACTCGATCTGACGCACGGCAGACAAACAGAGGCCGATGAGAGGAAGACAGCGGGAGGATGAAAGGCTGAGGCGGAAAGGCCAAGAAGGATAGCGCGGTGCAAGCTAGACAGACACCAAGCCAGAGATGGTGTGGTGTGCGGTGTCAAGGGATCAAGGTGTACGTTGAGATGGTGGATGTGGTGGTGTGTGGGAGTAGGTGCCCGTCCATGACTCCATCCAACGATCTTTGTTTCTCTTGTCTTTTCAGCTGCTCTCTCGGCCGGCAAGGCACCTCATTCGTTCTTGCCAAACGGGATGTGGAAACTACCTCCTGAGGTACGGATAGGTAGGTACAATTGACTCGGTGACTTCCAAAGTTGGTTGACTTGGATGAGCACGAGCACGACCACGAGCGGCAGGAGCCACAGCCCATGGATCTTGCCGTGGATCTTTCCGTTTTCCGTGATTTGGCACCTCCTTCCCAACTTCCCAAGAGTGATACTTACTTGCCTGCCTAAGGTACTTGAGTACCTTTCTAAGTACCAACCTGATAGACAACATAATCTTGCCCTGGGATGCAAGGAAGGGAAGGCACGAACGGCATGAATCATGGATTGGATGGATGAGAGAGGCACCACCCATACGGAGGTCGTCAAGTCCATCGCCCATCGCCCTTGCCTTGCCTTGAACAACACTGACAGGTTGGCGGGACCCGCGAGTGCAAACGCGGCATGTGCCACAGCCACAGACTGCTCCACCAGGCTGGCAGGCGCAGCTCTGCAATACGTATGGCAATGTATCCATCCACCAACCTGGGCCGAGGAGGTACGGAGGTCGAGGTTCTTTCCACGGTACCACACGGGTCTCAGTGTCTGGGCAGGTGGCCACCAAAGATAGAACACCCGCCGTGCAGCTCGCCTCATCCAATCACTGTGCCGCCATTCCACTTCTCCAGATACCTTCCCAGGACGTTGCAGGCGATCACCCGCTGTATTTTCAGCACATCGCCGTTGGAGGCCCTCCGTTACGATCGGGTTATTTCCGCTTCGCCTCAGTGTCTTGGACCAGTGGCTGCTACAGTACTGCTGTATCACCATGTACCGCGTCCACTGCGTCGGTCAACGACGCGTTCGTCCGCTTCGTGGGAAAGAACCAACCCAACACCCAACACCCAACACAACACAACACAACACAACACAATAATACGACATTGGATTACACATTCGCCCGCCCGCTGATACCACCACCACGGCACGAACATCACCTCCTTTTTCGTCCAAGGAGGAGCATATTGCCTGTCTTTGCTTGCTTGCCTTGCGTTACGGCCGTCCGGCCTGCTCCTACGACCTCTGCCGTTGCGGCCGCAGAGCCCTGACAACAGCCCCAGAACGGCCTCCATCTCCGTTTCTCGGCGCCTCCAACGAGGTTTTCAACTGGTTTCCGACGATGTGGTAACGAATCATCGCCTCCAAGTGACGCCGACGCGCGTGTCGTTTATGCCTGCTGCTTCATTCCAGGACGACGCTGACGGACGAAGCTGACGGCCTGTTACCGCAAACCAAACCCGCCTTGGGAAATTGCCGTTGTTGACCAACAAGTCGACCTACTTGCAATTGTACGTTCACTCGCTCTCTTCTCAGACCTGACTAGCCCATTCTTCTAGGCAAGGAACGTTCGCCGGCCCCATTGTCATTGACTGGTTTACGAGCCTGGCAGGGGAGGGGAAAACATCGGCGGTGGTTCCTCCTCCAGTTCGTTGCCCCCTTACGAATCCCATCATCGCCACTCCCGCAGCGTGTCATTTCTGACGGCCGACTCGGCCTTGCCCGGAGAGACACAGTTGTCCAAGCCAGCGAGTCGTGATGGCGGGCTACAAGCAAACATGACAGATTAGGAACGCACCACCGGACATTCCAGGCCTCCATGCATCGACGATGACTCTGGATTGTCCAGCTGACTTCAGTTTTGTTCCTTATGTCCGCCCGGGGCCCGCGTCGAAGCGGGCGGGATACGAACAGGACCCAGACGGCAACGGCCGCTTCTGCTTCTATTCACGACCATCGCCCGCAGACGACGACGCGCAGAGGAGGCGTGGCCCGGCCCCTTTTTTTGACGTGCAGGGAACACAAATGCACCACGGCTGGGCCTGGGGCTGAGGCTGCTGCATCGAACAATACGGACGTTCCAGACTGCCACCAACCAGGTCCAGGTCCAGGTCCGTCTCGTATGCGTGCCGTACCCAACGTACATGCGTTCATTATTACCTTGCGGATAGCATCCCACACACCAGGACGGCTGGCATGCATGGTAATGGTAATGGCAGCACACTGCATCTTCGATGTCACACGAAAACAACCCAAATCACCGTCACCATCGGTCGTTGGCAAGAAAGACCAATGACCAGCGACTGCCGCTTCGCTTTTCGTCGCGATCAAATCGGACCTCGAGCAAGTGCTTACCAAAGCGGCGGCCGTCTCATTTAACCTCTACATACGGAGTAGTAGATGCAGCTCCTCATCACTTACCAACGCTGGTACCATGCATGAAATCTGCACCTGCATCGTCTGGACGTGTCATCCACAGAATTCGCCCCCATCCGCACCTCCCGCCGACCCGTCAGGTACGGTATTCCGTCCTGTCGGCGGCGAAATCGACGTCAGTCCTCGTGGTCGCGCCAACCGTGGCCATTCACGCCGCATCGCCGACATCCTCTCTCCTTTTCGTCTTCCAACCAACTCCGGCCCCAAGCCTCGCATCGCGCCCGTGTCCGCGCCCGCGCCCCTTGCCAACCCCCAAGATCATTCGAGGCCACTCGGGGGGCCCCGACGTCGTCTTTCTCCTCAGCCTTACGAAGATCCCGGTTCTCTTGCCTGCCATTCCCGTCAGCATCCTAATCGTTCATTCCCACTAGTGCCCTCTCCCCCCTAGATGCACCCTGGTCATTCCCAATCCATTGGCTGACGTTGAACAATATGTTGCCGTGCTAAGATGCGGACGAATGTGTCGCTTTCCGGCCTTCCTTCGAAAAGTCGAGTTGGTCAGTCGTTAGAATTGCCTCACTCACTCTTTGGTCATCCCGTCATCCCACTAGGAATGTACCATTGGCATTGGTTTGCCACAGACTGACTGTCTTGACCGCTTTTTCATCTTCTTTTTTTGGCCCCCTCGCTGAGATCTTTGCAATTGTACGACGCCGATTCGGCCCCTGCCTTCCAACCAGTCCGCGCCCACCAAGTCGAGTAAGGACCCGTTGTTCCCATCTCGGGTGCCACTCACCAAAAACATGAACCAGTCCGCGTCACGAGCATGGCAAAGGGAGGAAAAAAGAATAGACGGAGAGACAAATTCAAATTTTCCACAGTCGCCACCTTTCAGGCATCACTTTGGTACTTCCCCGGCCATTGAACACCTGTAGGCAGGTACCTCAATCCTTGGAAAGACAAGGGTAATTGATGCCTGACTAGCCATCGGAATGTCATCACCACTCTGCGATTGTTGCAGCCTCATGCTCGAATATGAGAGGTCCAAGTACGAACTCCCCAGCCTTGGCCTTTCGAGATCCCTGGATGACACCGAGAATCCGCTCTGGGCGTTGGTTGCAATCACTGGGATTCCGAAGTTCCTTTCACCCCGCGGTACAGACGGCTGACGGGGTCGCGCGCCAAGCCTTCGATTTCTACAGCTCGCTTGTGATTCTTAGGTAAGGCAGGCACGCCGTGATGTGCTCCGAGCGACTCCTACTCGTCGGCCTGCAATGAGGCTCGTCGTCGTATGTTAAGATTCGGTAACGACTGCGGCGCCCCGGCGCACCAGTCCGACTCCAATATCATGACGGATGTTGCGGCCAAGCTTACATCACCATCCCGCCGTTGAGTCAGCCGGACTCGCATCCTTGCTTGCAGCTCTAGGCAGCCTGCTATGGACTTCTCTTTCTCGTTGTCACCATCGACGGGGTAAGCAAACAAGAAAAGTCCGATGAGCTTCACTTCGGACCGATGCTTGGCTCTCTCCATCGTCAGTCGCGATGCGGTGAGGACGATTAGTTGCCCAGAAAGCGCAACTCCGCTTCACGAGTGCCCCGGGCGCGTCGGCGTCAGACGGCCAGTCGCGGAGCCGACGCTGGGCTTACGCTGTTTCTCTTGTCCCGCCCTTCTCACCTCCCGTCGCATCAGTTCCCGGAAAGGGGAAGAAGTCTAGCTCTCCGAAAGTGGTGATGTTTCCCAAAATCTCACCGTACCCGCCGGTCATCGGGGCGCGCACTTTCTCTCTCTCTCGCGCGCGCGGGGTTTTGTGACATAGTATCTTCCAATAGCCGGATCCAGAACGACCCTCCGGGGGGAGGAGGGGGGTGTGTGCGTGTGATGGCTGACTGGGCAGGGTCAGCCAGCCTCACGCGGAGCCTCTTTTCTTTCAAAGAAATGCACGGCGCGAGGCTGATTGGGCTTACGTCGGGATTCTAGCTTGATTCTCGTGACCAGGGGGGGGGGGGGGGGGGGAGATGAGAAAGAAGAAAAAACGGCGGCTCTCATCGCAAGAGAGCTGGTCCGGGTACTCTAACCGTACCCATCGACGGATCGCCCGGAGCGTCTTGGGACGACAAGGGGTCAAGTGAGGAGAGAGACTACGAGCAAGCAAGCCCGTTGGCGGAACGCATTTGCTAGGGGTTAGTTTAGAAACGGGGAGACAAGTACTTTGCATGAAGAACAGACTTTCGACGCCTTGGAATTCGCGTGGTTTCTCTTTTTTTCCGTCTTCACGCCCCGCTAGACATTACAACACGCAAAAGTGATGGGGACTAGACCAACAACAGAAACATGACAATCCAATGTCCTGAAAGCCACGCCATAAAAAACAACCAGACCGAGCGGGTTAACCCGCTAAACCCCCCCTCCCTTCCTCGTGATTTCAAACGCCGTGAGGGACAGGAAAAAGCCAGAGAAGAAGGGCAGAAAACAAGAGACGTGACGTGAACGCTCTTCTTGCCTGTCTCGGCTTTTCCCTGCTTCGCCCAGAAATATGAACAGCGCATCGTGATGAAAATAGACCGACAAACATGACCGTTGGCGGTAGAGGAGCGTGACGTCTTGAACATGCTGCTTCTAAACGAAACATTGCCCTCTTGAACTGACGTAAAATGCTCTTGACCCATTGCAACTGTACTCCGCCACTCACAGCTCAAATGCCGATGCCGATGCCGATGCCCACGCTCATGCCAATGTCCATGGGCTCCGGCCCGTCGCGGGGCAGGTCGCGGTCCTCCTCGAGTATCTCGATGAGGTCGTCCAGGTTGGCGTCGAGGTTCTCCGCGTCGGACTGGTCGAGGCACTTGCGCAGCAGGCGGCGGTACTTGTCGATGTTTTCGCCGGTGCCGACCATGCTGAGGGCCTCGACGTAGTCGCTCTCGGACTGGCGCTGCTCGAGGAGCATGGCCTGGAGCTGGCGGGCGAGCGCCAGGCGGTCCTCGTACTTGGCCTCGTCGGCGGCGGTGCCGTTGAGCGCGTTGATCTCCTGGTCGACGGCCTGCTGGACGTGCAGCCGGTTCTGGTGCGTGATGAGGGACATGACCTGGTGCTTGGCGAGGTTGGCGTCGCGCATGATCTTGGCGGCCGTCTCGTCCGGCTCGAGCTGGGCCTCGAGCTCGGCGATCTGCTGCCGCACCGCCGCGAGCTCCGACTGCGTGTTGGCGAGGATGCGGCGCGCCTCCTTCTCGGCCTCGAGCTTCTCGGCGATCTCCTCGTCGTAGCTGCCCGCGAGGTCCGCGAACTTCTCCATGATGAGGGGCGTGATGCGCGACTGCACCGTGTTGGCGGCCTCCGAGTTGAAAGAGGAGAGGTTGAGCTTCTTGCTGCTCGTCGTCCTTTCCGGCATGGCGTCGCGGAAGGAGACGTGGCGCTGGGAGTCCGGTGCGAAGGGGGACGACGACCTCTGCGGGGCGCTGTCCTTCTTGGTCGCGTTGAGCTGGGCGATGAGGTCTTCTGACCGCACGCCTTCGTGGTTGGGGATGTTGGTCGAGGCCTGCCGGCCGAGGAGCGCCCTGATGCATTTTCTCGCGTTCCGTTGCGCTGCCAGGTGGAGGGCCGTGTTGCCGTCGTTGTCCTGGGCGTCGATGAGCTGTTGGACGTAGACGGGGTCGTGCGTCTCTTGCAGCTTGTTCAAGATGTTGTCGAGGTAGTATCTCGAGCACGAGTGGCTGATCGCTCTGCCGTTCTTCATGGACGCGGCGTGGTGGATAACCGTAGCTCCCGTGTAATCTCTGGCATCGACCGTGTCGAAGAGCTCCTTCATGACCTGGGGGAACGTTTGCTTCTCGAAGCAGTTCGTGAAGTGTACGCAGTGCATGAACGGCGTCTCTCCCCTCAGATTCTGCACCGACAAGCCGGCCCCGAAGCGGCGGAGCTGCTTAATCACGTCCACATCGCCCATGGCGGCCGCCCAGTGCAGGGCCGTATGCTCCTCTGAGTCGATGATCCAGTTCGGTTGGAAGTTTGGCGGGGGCTCGGGGCGGTATGCTGGCTTCTCGTGCCTAGAGAGAACAAAGTAATCCAGAAGTTCGTCCCCGTAAACGGAATGTTGCTGTTGTGTCAGGTCATGGATGGTCTCATGGACGACCTCTTCCCTCTTCCTCTTTCTGTGGCCGGTCGAAATGTGGGACATGTCGAAGCGATCATCGTCGCCCATGTACGAGGCGGAGGCGACGGTCAGGTTATCGGGGGTATCATCGTCGTTCATTAGTGAGTCGCCGACCTCGTACTCGTCGGGCTGCGTAGCGGCTTGCATCGAGCTGTGGGCCGAGAGCTGGGATGTTGGCTGCTGCTGCTGCTGCTGCTGGTTCTTCGGCCATTTTGGCACCGCCGGCTTCCTCGGGGCCTTGGGCTTGCTCGTGTGTCGGGGCGCGGGCGGAGGGCTCTGGTTTCCGGGAACGAATTCGAATATGGGTTGCAAGCGCTCGTAGACGCTGTTGCGCTTCGCGAGAGCGACGCCCTGCTCGAGGGGGATCCACGTTCCCTGGTATTTGCCGTAGCCACCCTGGATCTTCTCGTGCTTCTCCTTTTGCACCTCGCGCTCGAGGATTCGTGTTCGGGCGGGCTTGTCGAAGCCGGCGGCCTTTAGGATATGTGTCGCATTGATCCAGTCGTCATGCCGCCTTCGCATAACATGTTCCTTGAGGTCATCGCCAAACTGGAATTCGAAAACGGGAATCTGGGGGAGATACTATTAGCAATTGCAATATTCGCCGTCGATTAAAGGAAGCCAAGAAGCCGAGAGACGGGGCATTGTCAGGGTGTCGTGTCGCAATGAGGCCATCCCCCTGCCTCGGCATTGATTTAAGCGCCCAGTTGGCCGGACGATTGGGCGTGCGACACCGCGATCCCCGAGGTTGAGTCTTGCGCTGAGAGAAGAAGAGGACCACTTACACCACTGTAGGTGGCACTGTAAACGCCGGGCTGGGCATTGCCCTTCACCATCGTCAACAAGCTGGAGCAAGGGACGGACCCTGGCGACTTGTGGTTGGTGATTGAGGAGGCAGTTTGGCAAGACTTGGTCGGGACGATGGCAGATAAAATTAGTCGGGAGGTCGGTGGTCGAAGAGTTGGTGTGACGTCTGGGTGGGCGAGTGGTTTTGAAGTTGAGGGTCCTTTGAGGCTGAAGGGGGGGATGACCTGCACTGGACCTATTCACAGATTTTACTAACGATTGTGGATGCTTGGTCTGGGGAGAAAGGAAGGGGACCGTGACGCGAAAACGCGCCTACCCTTTGGAAAGTACGCGACGCAATTAAATGGGATGGTCAGAGCGCCCAATCAGAGACGGAGTGGCTTGAAGGTAGGTCACGTGACAAGCATTGACCTCAAAGAGGCATGGAAGTGGGGAAGTCATTGGCTTCCAGCGCATCCCGCCTGTAACAGTGGACCTACAGGGTCTGAGGTAGCACTAAAGGTACTTACATTGCTTCAAAGCTGCATTTTGAGGAAGGACCATTGGAAGGCAATGAGAGATACAGGTACCTAACTAAGACAAAGATTCTGGGTGCGACTGAGCCGCATATGTAGGTAGCCCGGCGTACATGGTAGCTGCCCTGCTTGGCATTTGAAGAAAATATCGTGAAAAAGGAAGCAGTCGTCCTCTTTCACCCTCAACTTTGTTTGAGTTTTGAGGCCTGGTTTCCATTGTTAGCCACCTTGCCCTCTTGTCCCCAGCTACTTGGTAGTGCAATGTAGGTAGGGATTCAAAGCCACATGGTGAGGCATTAAGGCGGGAGTTTGCGGGGTTATCTCTCATCTCAAAGCCTAAATCCGCTCGGGCAACGCGATGCTACAAACTCGCTGACGCCCAATCCCATCTGGTCTTGGGAGCTCTGGCCTGGACTTTTTTCCTCGGGAAATCGGGAAACCTTCCATTAGTAATGCTCTAACGCCGTGGTCGTGACGTCTGGAGGTCCTCACACACCAATGTTTGCTTACCCCGCCAAGATGGTGGGGTCCAAACTGTCCGTAGCCCACTTCACACATGAGTCTATCTGATCACGACATCACCGCAGACCAAATCCCCATACGTTGATATTGGGAAAAAAAAAACCCTCATATAAAGCCAGCCAGAGTTTCTTCTCGTCCGACCGTTGTTGCTTTCCGTACTCGAAAAACACTATTTGTTGAGCAAAGTAAGCCTTCTCTATCGTCATCCCCACCTCGTCTTGGCCGGCTCAACTCAAGGGTCCCCCCAGCTTCCACCATGCCTCTCGTCGCTCCAAACCCCAAGGACCGGATCATTCTGGGTCTCATGACTTTCGGTCCCAAGGAGTCCGATGGCGCCCGAATCACCGATCTGGACACCTTCAACAAGGCTCTCGATGTCTACCAGAGCCGCGGCTACAACGAGGTTGACACTGCCCGCGTCTACGTCGGCCGCCAGCAGGAGGCTTTCACCCGCGAGGCCAAGTGGAAGGAGAGGGGCCTGACTCTGGCGACCAAGGTCCAGTACCCCTCGACGCCGGGTGACCACGCCGGCCAGAAGGTCATCGAGTCGGTCGAACTGAGTCTGAAGGACCTCGGCACCGACAGCGTCGATGTGAGTTGGCCAACATGAAACCGTCTCGTGGAAGAACTAAGCTAACCGGGATTCTCAGATCTTGTACCTCCATGCCGCGGTAGGGCAGAGCCGCCACGGTTGATTGGCATTACAGCTAATGTTGGTCAATAGGACCGCGCAACGCCATTCGCCGAGACCCTCGAGGCTCTGGACAAGCTTCACAAGCAGGGCAAGTTCGTCAAGCTGGGCTTGAGCAACTTCACGGCGTTCGAGGTGGCCGAGGTCGTCCTGACGTGCAAGTACAACGGCTGGGTCCGGCCGACGGTGTACCAGGGCATGTACAATGTCATCACCCGCAGCATCGACGCCGAGCTGATCCCGGCGTGCCGGCGCTACGGGCTGGACATCGTCGTGTACAACCCCATCGCCGGCGGTCTCTTCTCGGGCAAGATCAAGTCCAAGGACATCGTCCCCACCGAGGGCCGCTTCTCGGACAACAACGGCACGGGCGGCAACTACCGCAAGCGCTACTTCCGCGAGAGCACGTTCAAGGCGCTCCAGACGATCGAGGCGGCGGTGGAGAAGCACGGGCTGAGCATCATCGAGACGGCGCTGCGGTGGACGGTCCACCACTCGCAGCTCAAGATCAAGGACGGCAACGACGGAATCCTCATCGGCATCTCGAGCGTGGAGCAGCTCGAGGACAACCTCAACCACCTCGAGAAGGGCCCCCTGCCGGACGAGGTCGTGCAGGCGCTGGACGAGGCGTGGCTGATCTCCAAGGCGGACACGACCAACTACTGGCACCTGGATCTCGAGTACAAGTACGACACCCGGGATGCCCTGTTCAGCGCCGGAGCGAAATGAGGGGGGAACCGAACGGGGTACCGATGAGCGGGAAGGGAAGCCGCCTTTCCACAGACGTCGTCGCAGTTGGGGGGAACTGTCGTCGGGACGCAAGGCAACAACATGGCAATTTGTATCCAGTACTCTTATTTTCTCGTGACAGATGGCCCCTATCAGATGTCAAATTTGACACATGAACGAGTCCGCCGATGTGATGTCGGATCTTTGGCGCGGAATATGCGCGGGTTGGCTGTGTGGCAGCGGGCCCCATGGCAGTCATGCGACTGGAGCATGGCTGCATGCGTGATTGCGTAGGGATGGGCGGGTGGCCCGCGGCGTGGTTTTGAGGCCCTCACCTTAATTGTTGTCCTCCCAAGGTCCCGCCGCAGCGGTCTGCTAGGCCGGTACCCGGTGCCCCTAGCACGGCGCGCTAGGGGACCTCCTGGGAGCCCTCGACCACCACGTCGCCAACAGGCAGCGGACGCAGGTGACAGAGTTGTCACGACGCTGGTGAAGGCGACCTGTGACGCGGGCGAGTTTTGGCGGAAGGGGTGTGGTATCGGGGTACTTGATTCGTACATGCCGAGGGCAGCAGATAAGGCAGGCCGACCGAGTGTCTAGGTTTTTAGGCTTAGGCAGTCAACCGGGAGGGCCATCAGCATGGTTTGGGGTGTCACAGCGGCCCGGCGTGCTGCGGAAGCGTGTACGTGGGTGAGACCAGTTGGGTGTGTTTGTGTGTCGGTACATGTGTAAGCACTGAGAGACACCAAACAGAGAGGCGGCGGTGATGCGTGAGTTCGCGCTGTGGCAGTACGAGACGAGACGGAGGAAAACACAAAATACAGTGTGTAAAGTTCCCATGCCCTAGGCATTACGTACCTACGATATGGGAAAGGAAGGGAGGGAGGTAGGAGGGAACTTGTGGGAAGGAACAAAGATCCCCCCTCCACACCACACAAAGGGCCAAGGGAGCCCCTTCCGCGCGAACCGCCCACGCCCGCCCTTCCGGCCGGCGCCCAGTCGCCAAGTTAGCCGTGTCTCGGCGTCGCGGGGACTGGCCTATCAGAGATCACCTAGGGGCTTACTCTGGCAGTGGCCCCAATCAGCGACTGCCATTAGCATTGCCATGTACGTACCCATTAGCTACAACGCCATGCAAACTTACGTATCGCAGGCAGGCGCAATGTGTGCGGTGCTTGCCCGCTGGTTGACATGGGGATTCCGCCTTGTAATTGCCCTGTGCCAGAATGCAAAAGTCGGAGTCCAGGTCCAGCCCGTCCACGGTCCAGCACCCTCAGCCCTCAGCACTTCTACACCACTAGATATGTACCTACCTCCCATTCTTAGGCGGCTAGGTACCTTTCCCATACGCCATGGCGCCGCACGGTACCCAAGTCTGTGGGCACCGTTGGTACCTACAAATCCGCCGTAAACCCACTATCCACTGAGACTTGGCGGCGGCGGGATCCACTCCCTCCAAATGCACCTGCAAGAAACTCCCAAGTGTCCAAACTGGCAACTGTCACTGTGGTCCCGTTCCTACCAAAAGATTCGCTCGCATGCTCGACTCGAGCCTGTTTCTTGTTCCCTTTGCAGCTCCCGCAGCAGCGATTCCCATTCAAGTCCCTCCTTATTTTTAGCCTTGGCTTTTGTCTGTGTTCTGTACACCTTTACCTTTCTGACCTTTCTGCTACTTATCTATCTCACTGTCCCTTCTTTACCCTCCTTTTTTAACACACACCTCTTATGCCTCCCAGACTCAACACCGGGCCGGACGGATCCCTCAATCTTCCCCATTCGCGACTCGAGCACTCTCATCCCTCGCCCGCTCCCTTGAGCGCAACCACATGCGATTCCAACATCTCCGACTACATTGGCAGCGGAACCAGCAGCCCTGGACTGGGCCTCGGGCTCGACCAGCGCCTGGCCGAATTTGATGCATTGCGCACCGGTGACGACGCCTACTTCGAACGCGACTACGACGAAGACGACGACGACATGGCCGACCACCGACGTCCTCCCCTCCTCCGAAACCACGACTCTCGCTCGGGTCAGCCTCTCCTTAAGCCCAAGTCCGACGACGACGCCGACATTCACGACGACCACCACGGCAGGATGGGCTATTCCACTCGTTCCAGGGGCGGCAGTCCCTTGCTGACCCCCAATCGTCCGACCTTCTCCCGCAGTTCGACGATGCGCGCCCACTCGCCCTCGACCGCTACGGCCAACGCCCGCAGGAAATACATTTACGCCGCCTTCTTTCTCGTTCTGAGTCTCGTCTCCTTCGTCATCCAGACGGAGCTGTCGGCGTACATCCAGCAAGAAATGGGCTGGGACAAGGCCTACTGCATGCTATACCTCACCCACGGCTCGTGGTCGATTCTCTGGCCCGTACAGCTGCTCATTCTGCGCGTTCAGAAGCGCAACGTGCCTTGGCCGGCCTTCTGGCGCCGTCACCGTGAGCTGCTTCACAGCACCGCCATCATGGTCCAGAACCAGACTTTGGACTGGGCCCGTCACGCCTCGCAGCCTCGCGCCTCGCCAATTCGCTACCTCGTCAGGGTAACGTCCTTTGTCACGACTGCGCTGACTGTTGCCGGCCTCAGTTGGTATGTCGCCGTTAACATGACGACTCCCTCCGATCTGACAGCCATTTACAACTGCTCGGCCTTCTTCGCCTACGTCTTCTCTGTTCCTCTGCTCAAGGAGCCTCTGCGCCTCGACAAGTCGCTCGCCGTGCTGGTCGCAATCGCAGGCGTGCTAGTCGTCGCGTACGGTGACACCACCCCGGGTGAGGACGACGCTGCTCACCAGAAGGCTGCTGGCGACCGTCTGAAGGGAAACCTGGTTATCGGCATTGGCTCTGTGCTCTACGGACTGTACGAGGTCCTCTACAAGCGCTTCGCGTGCCCGCCCGACGGCTGCTCTCCCGGACGCGGCATGATCTTCGCGAACACGTTCGGCTCCTGCATCGGCGCATTCACCTTGACTGTCATGTGGATTCCGCTGCCAATCCTGCACTGGACCGGCCTCGAGACATTCTCCCTTCCGACGGGCCACACGGCATGGATGCTGTTCTTCAGCGTCATCATGAACGCCACCTTCGCCGGAAGCTTCTTGGTGTTGATCAGCTTGACGAGCCCTGTCCTGTCCAGCGTGGCCAGTCTATTGACCATCTTCATCGTGGCGATTACAGATTGGTTCAGGACCGGTGAGCCCCTCAGCGCTGCGGCGCTCTTCGGCGGCGTCATGATTATGATTGCTTTTGGTATGCTGAGCTGGAGCACATGGCGCGAGATGACGGAGATCGAGGCCACGAAGGCTGTCGACCTCACCGACAGCGGCGACGACAGCGACAGGGACGAGCGCATGGACTAGACTCGGGCGCGGGATTTGCATACCTGGTGTAGGCCAAAGCACCACAGGCGTTGGGGGAGTAGGCGGTTAATCTGTTTCGGTTTTCTTGTCTTTTTCGCCGTGGGCGCGTTCATCAGGGCGTTGGATTGCAACAGCATCATTTGCGGCGGTTGGAATGCCGCTGCAGTTCAGCATCAGCGGGAAGAGGAGGCACTGCTATCGGGTCTTTTTTGCTTTTCCTGTCTCTTCATTTCGTTTTACGTATGTGAGCTTGGTCTCGCTGTTTTCTATTTCTGCATTCTGCGCTTTCAGCAGTTCTCTCCTCGGCATAGACATAGGTATTTGGATGATGTTATCGGGTTGTTAGAAACCAGCGGGATTACAAGCTGTAGACCGCTGCTGGATAGGGGGGTTAGTTCTTGTGCTTTTCCACTGGAACCACCAAAAAAAAGAAACGCAATTTGGTATTGCGATTGCTGCACTGCAGCACAAACACGTCAAAAACAAAACTGACCCTTTCCTCCTCTTACACACACAACTCATCTCATCTTCACGCAGCTATGACCTTCACCCAGCACGAAATATCGTTCCAACTTCTTAAAGGTCCGAACGCAACACCTTCCCACAGGGCTGCCAAGCCTTTTTTTCTTCTGTCAACCATCTCAAGCCTGTCTTCGACCATCTCAAGCCTTTCGTCAACCATCTCAACCTCTTCTGCAACCATATCAAAAGCACATACCTCTCTGGCAGACACAAAAGTAAGCAAGCTTTTCCACCTGATCCGTTGACTTGAAACAGGGGCGGCTCCAGCGATCGACCCGAACCCCCGAGATTGAGCCCCACGTTGGGGACCCTTAGATGTAATTCCGCGTGGGTGATCGCAATGCCGAGTGATCGACGAGTGTCTGCCGTGTTCCTGGTTTCCCGGACACGGAGAATACAATTGCGCGTTGTTCTCTGCTGCGGCCATGGGCCTTTTTTTTTTCTTCCTTTGTTTATTTCCTCTACCTATCATTTCACAACCGCCAAGCTGAATGATCCACTCTCCACAAGCCCCGGTAGCGACGACGGCGAACAATAGGAAGAGTGACGGACGACAGCGACGGTGACGGGTCACAGTAAGAGTGGCGGACGACAGTGACGATAATGGACAGCATTAAGAATTATAGATATACACTGGAAGTAAAATAGTATTGTAGTAATACTAGTAGGCTGGAATAGCTAGAGGGGATGTAAAATACTCAGTCCGTGGGTGTGAAATAATAGTTCCCTTTTTTTCTCCCGTCAGGACACGAACGATCTCCAGCTCGACTAGCTCTCTACTGTCTTCGTTCGTCCTCGTACTGGGCGGGGAGGATGACCTCGAGGGCGAGGAAAGTCGACGAGGTCGGGCTGGCGGCCGCGCTCGTGGAGGTTCTTGCCTTTGAGGGAGTTGCAAAGCGACTGGTAGATGTTGTCGGAGATGCAACGACGGAAAGCGTTGTCGGAGATGCAACGACAGAAAGCGTTGGCGTCGATGCGAGACTCTAGTAGAGCCAAAGGTGTTCAAGCAAGTCCGCCGCCGAAGGACGCCGCGCCGGGTCATACTGCAGCATGGACCTGATCAAGGAGATGATTTGCCTCTCCTCCTCGTCGTCGATTTGTCTCTCCGTATTGTTGACCTTGGTCGCCTTGTGTGTCCTCCAACCCTTGAACTGCTTCTCCAGAGCTTCATGACACTTCACTCCCCCATGCTTCTCATCCCGCTTCTTGTTGTCCCAGCCTTCCCCGATTTGCCCGGCCCAAGGCCACACATCCAACCGCTCTCCGTTCGGCCCGTAATATTTGGACGACCCGGGCCACTTTGCCAGAAGATCCGCCGGCAGTGGTCCGAGGATCTCGGTAAGCAGCATCAGGTTCTCGTCGTTGTACGTCTCTTCGCTTTTACCGTGTAGCCAAATGGTGAAAAGTGTCGAGCCCGTGATGAACTCGTAGAGAAGGCAGCCAACGGTCCAGATGTCGATGCCGGTTCCTATCTTTTCCGTCTCGTCGAAAATGACCTCCGGCGCCCTGAGGGCGATCGGCGTTGCGTGCTTTCTTGGCGAATCGCCGATGTAGAAAGCTGGGAGCCTGTCAGTCGCGGCGGCCAATTTGTAGACGCAAGATGGTTTTGCTTGCTTACCTGAACCCATGTCCGCAAGTTTTGTAACTTCGGAGAGGGTGTACTCGGAAAGAGGATGCGGTGGAGCCAGGTACCGCGGGGCCCATCTGTCTTGCTTCATTGGCTTGCCATCAAAACGGTGCAAGAATTCGATACTTTCGAACCAGAATTTACTCCGCAGCCTCTGCTTCAACGTCTCGGGTCCGATTTCGGACAGATCCTGCAGGCCGAACACGAGGTTCCCTGGATTGAGGTCTCCATGCACGATCCCATTGCTGTGGAGGAAGTGCAGTCCCGACAACATGTGGCGAACGATCCGCTTTGTCTTGTCCAGGGGGAAGCTTCGCGTGGGCGTCTCTGGAGAGTCATCATCCCCATGATAAGCACGGTAAGAAGAAGCATTGTTAACATCTCTTAAGCTCAATCCCATGGGCTCGTAGACGAGGCATAAATGCCCGCCGTTTGGGCCTTAATGGTGGAAGGAATCCAGGAGCTTGACGACATAATCGGAGTAAGGGCTTTCCGGCGCTCTCTCGGCGAGTAGTCGGTGCATCGACAGTTCCTTTTGCTCCGTCCTTCTGGATATTTCGATTTTTAAAGCCACGTAGCGGCGCTTCCTTGAAATTCATCAGGACTGAGAGCAAGACGAGGGGGAAAACAAACACATCGAGGCGTGGGCCATGGCTTACTCCGAGTCCCAGGCAAGCCAGACTGTACTGCAAGCCCCGTTGCCTAGCTTTCGTATAACTCGATAGCGGTCGCGGAATACATCTCCAAAGTGAACTGGGTGGAATCCTCCCGGGCGGTATCTCTCGGCGTATTCGCAATCAAGGGCGGTGTAATCGAATCTATAGTCCTTTGGCTTGCCAGATTCTGTTTCCGGCAGAGGAGGCGAAGAAGAAGATATTTTGCGTACTTCTGATGTTTGAGATTGATCCTGTGAAGCGAGACAGTACCCTTGAAGTCTGACCTGCATTGCGGAAGGAGCCTTAATATGTTCGTGGGCAGGGTATCTGAGCGGCAGTGACGGCTGATAGCGCGGCAGCGACGACAACGTCGACAGAGGCAGGCGCTTTCCCATGTTGGTGCAGTTGGTACGCTCGGGTAGGCGCAGCAGTGTGTTTGGGAAGGCACCCAGGACTTTCTGTCGGCTTGTCTCTTGCCTTCATATAATATCGAATCGTTGCCAAGGTTTTCAACCTTGCTGCCTGGGTTCGAGTCCTTCCGTAAATTTCCCCGGTTCTTTTTCGGTGGGATAGTACGTAGCGGACATTGCGAATGTGGCTGAAATTGAGTTTTGTTTCTGGCCTCGCCGTCGATAGCGATTACAGAAGAAAAGTAACATTGCTTAGAACTGTTCCTTTTGCAGTTGTTTCGAGGAAAAGACTTTTGAGTAGATCACGTTTTAGGCGTGTTAGTTCGGTCCGGCCATCGAGACTCATGGATATCAACCACAAGCCGGCCGATTCACCCAGCATAGCACTTCACCCACGTTCCTGGCTGATTCACCACCTGCCTAAATTCCAGCTGAAGCAACCAGTCACTAAAACCCACAGAGAATATCGCCATTATATGGTGTCCTTGTTGAAAAAGAGTGTTGGTACTCGACCAGAGAAGCAGTATCGTGAATGCTCGCCTTGTCGCTGGCAACGAGCTGGGCTTCACCCTCCAACACCCAAGTTCTGATGAGATGCGCAACAGATTCAATAAGGCTGATTCCGTCTTACAAAGAGTGAATCACAACCTGGAAGCCAGAATGTGGTGTCAACAGCCAAGCTATTTAAGAAACCCTCGACCAACTCGAGTACCAGTCAACATTCCTAACCTCAACAACCCTGATACCCAGTTTGTCCTTCCCGAAAGTCTACTCTATCTCTCGATCAGCCATACCAAGCAACAGTCAAACCAAAGCAATCATGGACGTCCAATTCAACCCAGTCGACATGTTCGGCAGCGACAAGAACATCAAGGTTAGTGTCCAGCGCCACATTCGCCAGTGGGCAGAGCGCAAGAGAGATTTTGACCCATGCGCATTGGCCATCATTGTGTAAGATCCCTTTCCTCTTCTCCATCTTTCTTTTTTCAGGCGTGAAGCAAACAGCCTTGGTCGTAAGAGGGGTAGCTGACAAAAAGTCTTAAAAAGCAAACCACCGCACTTGAATCCCAAGACCGAGAAGTACTATTTCACAGTCGACTTTTACACGCCGGGAGGATTTAGCGGTTTTATCCTGCACTCTTGTCAGGAGATTCCAGTCATTGACAATGAAAACAGACATGGCCCGCCGAAATGCTAAGGGGGGCGACAAAGAAGGACAGTGGCGATAACGGGGTGTGGGCAGTAACGATGAAGGTGAACAGCAGAAATAAGGACTGGCTAGTAGTTGGCTAGTATGGATTATGAGATACCCGGCTAGGGGTGTAGAATAAAGAGAAACCTGGAACCTCTCAGTTTCCGTGATTACCAACATGAGTGTCTGATAAAGGTATTGATAATATATTGGTTCATGACTAATGTAGTAGCTGATCGTTTGATGTGTAATACTTGCTGATAAATACTGGAAGAGTCTTGGAGGTGCTGATGGACAAAGTCTTCAACAGGTCATGTGATGGACAACGTGTGTAACAAGTCATGCAACTACTAGCTGCATAATGAGTCCGGGAGGTACTAATAGTACGACAGACCCAAACAGCAGAAATTCTGATGCAAAATCTGAAACACTTAGTTGTTTGAGTAAAAAGAACACAGGTGGGATGCCGGATCGAGAGAGGGCAATCGCCTGATATCATAAAAGCACGGGTACGCGCCTGAAAAATATATAGAGTAAACTCTACTTGATAACTCTGGATATGTGGGATAAGAACCCATAACGTGGATAAGAAGAACGCCTATCCTTACTTTGTATCCGCAGATTCCTCTCCAGTTTACTCGCTTGAACAAACCTCCATTGGCCAGGAAACAATGCCGATCGCGCCTGCATGCTGACTGCTTGAACCCCACTGCTCGATTTGGGCTGACGTACCTTACAGAACACGAGAATGATGATACGTGCGAGCTACCAAAGTTCCGCCCTCTCGCCATGCAAGTAGTCTATCAACCTATCAACCTATCAACATAAAAAGACAGCGAGACCCTCTTGGCTGCCTACTGAGACCCAGGCGCGGTGTCCACCTCGGGTTGACACCGCTCGACCGTTCGATAATCGATGCCAACCACGGCACTTATATGCAGGCTGAGTAAGCTCACGCCGGGGATCGAATGGATAACCGTGGAGACCGGATGTTTCCTATTTGAGCGAATCTACGACGTCGAGAGGATGACATACATACATGGACATTGAGCTGGCTCCGGCCCCGAGCGTCCGAGGTCCCCGGAGACACCGTGACCTACGCGCTGATGCGGGGTATGTAGGCAGATTACTCAGATTCCCGGTGGGTTACCGCCGAGAGGGGATTCCTGACATATAAATGAGACGAAGGCCGTACCACGGCCGTGAGGAGTGTAGCACGCACCCTTTCAACGTGTTTCTTCGTGGTCTAATCATCTGATCTTCATTCATCCTTTCACACTCATCCCCTTCACCATGCCTCTACCGACTCTTTCAGAAAACACCTTCACCCACAGTGGTGACAAGAAGACCTTCTACTGGGCTGCCGGCCCTGTCATGGGCCCTCTCGTCATTCTCATCCACGGCTGGCCCGCGAATGGCGAGACATGGAAGCCTCAGCTGCTCGCCCTCGCCGCCCTGGGCTTCCGCGTCGTCGCGCCGGACAACCGCGGCTACGGGCGCTCCAGCGTGCCCAAGGACAAGAATGACTACGCCCTCGAGCACCACGTCTCCGACATGCTCGCGCTGCTTGCGCACCTCGAGCGCGAGAAGGCCATCTGGATCGGCCACGACTGGGGCGCCGGCCTCGTCTGGGGCATTGCCGCGCAACACCCGGAGAAGTGCGCCGGCGTGTGCTGCATGACGGTGCCGTACTACGCCCTCGAGCTCGGCATCGAGGCCCTCGTCGCCCTCTCCGACCGCGAGCTGTACCCGAAGGACGAGTACCCCCTCGCCCAGTGGGACTACCAGGCCTTCCACATCGAGCAGCCCGAGGCGAGCGACTCCCAGCTCGGCTCCAACGTGCCCAACACCATCAAGGCGCTCTACCGCCCTGGAAGTGCCGAGTTGTACGGCAAGCCCTCCTTCACGTCGCAGACGCGCAAGCTGGGCGGGTGGTTCGGCGGCCTCCCCTCCGCGCCCGACACGCCCTTCGAGACGACGCTGTTCAAGGACGACAAGCCGGCCTTCGACCGCATCGTGGCCGAGTTCGAGCGCAACGGCTTCGCGGGGCCCAACGACTACTACCGCAACCACGAGGCCAACAAGGCGTACACCTCCAAGGCCCCCAACGGCGGGCGGCTGGGCTACCCGGTCCTCTTCATCGACGGCCAGTGGGACACCGTCTGCGACAACTCGAGGTCGCGGCTGTCCGAGCCCATGCGGGAGAGGTGCGACGACCTCACCGAGGTGTGCATCAAGGCGGGGCACTGGGTCGCCATGGAGGCGCCCGAGGAGACGAACGCGGCCATCGTGAGGTGGATCGCCACCAAGCTGCCGACTTATTTCCCCGGCTACTGGAAGACCCCGTTCGTATCCTCGCGTGGATGACAGGTGGTCTAGTCCGTCTAGTGTGTGAATGGAACAGGGGGGTTTTCACGGACGAAGCGAGGGGAATGCGAGGGGGAGGCTCTCGTTCTCGACCCATCAGCGTGGATCGACCAGGATCTTCGGTTCGCTGCCCTCACGGAGGGTTCCCTCGAGTCAGGGGCCAACCCACTCTGTCTGGTTCGTGTGGATATCTTTAGTTACGGAACAACTGCTACCATGGCTTTAATTGGGCTCGCCGTTGCCTGTGGACTTTAAGGCTGGAGATATCCGCCTAGGGCGCGCTCCTCACGGGGGCGGTCTAATTTCGGTTCCCTGTGATCAACCTTCTTTTCAACCTTGAATGTCGAGCTGGCCTTCCCGAGCTCAGGGGACCGACAGCCCGCCCGAGATATGAAGCCCGACTTTTCCGTTCCTGTTCTAGACCTCGCGCTGTTCGTGCTCCACGCACCTCCAGCTTCAAGGCGTTAGGGTCTTTCTCACAGGGTCTCTTGTTCTACACCCCTAGGCTGAGTATTTTACACTCGTTAGCTATACCAGCCTCTTAGTACTATTTGTTAATCTCATTTTTGTCCGTTATCGTTCATCGCAGTCCTTCACCGTCCGTCGTCGTCCGTCATCCGGCATCGCCGTCCGTCGCCGTCCGTCATCTGGCATTGTCGTCCGGTATTGCTGCCTGTTGCCTAGTGTTGCTGCCAAGCTGCTGCAAGCTTCGAGACATGCCAGCGTCGCAACCGCAACGGGGCGGCTGGGAGCTCGATGATCGGATCGAACCGCCGCCGCCTGCGCTTGGCCATCAGCGACAAGATGCTTATTACGGCTCACCACGGGACAGCCACCCGAATCCTCCGTGGCCCTTTATGGGGGCCGAAGACGATAAGAAGCAACCTCAGTCTCAGCCCCAGTACTTAGAACTGCCAAACGAGTCTCCGTACCAGTCTCCGTACCAGTCGCCAGCAACACCCACCGGGCGCCCAAAACGTAGCCATGCGAAACATGTCCTTAGCTACTGGGGCCTTGAGCTCTTTACTCTCTTTTGCGCCGTTTGCCTCCTCGCCGCTATCATTGCGCTGCTTGCGTACTACGACGGCCGTTATATGCCCGAGTGGCCGTTCGAAATCAACCTTAACTCGGCCGTTGCCTTTCTGTCAACGTTTTTGAGAGGCGCCATCGTCGCCGCCGTGGCCGAGATCATCGGCCAGATCAAGTGGACCTGGTTCACCGAGCAGAGCCGTCCCCTCCACCACCTTCAGGACTTCGATGCCGCCAGCCGTTCGATCGTCGGGTCCACGAAGCTCCTTGGGGTCGTGCTGTGGAACATGGGCTTCTCCTCGGCCGGCCTCCTCACCATCGGCGCCGCCGTGGTAACAATCGCCAGTCTGGCTGTCGGCCCCGTCACGCAGCAGGCCGTCCGGACGGTGACTTGCCCCATGCTGTCGAAGAACCTAACATCCTCCATACCAGCGGCCAACTACGTCCCCGGCTCGTCGGCCTACTACCGCGTGGGCGCGGGAATGTACGAGCTCGAGGTGGACATGCAGGTCGCCATGATCCAAGGGATCACCGACCCGGGCAGGGGTTTCAACGACGTCACGGTCTCATGCTCGAGCGGGAACTGCACCTGGCCGGACTACGGCACCGGCGTCACGCACGCGAGCATCGGCATGTGCAGCAGCTGCCTCGACACCACGGGCTTCGTCAGCCCGCCCGACGAGACGGGCAACCTGACGCTGCCGGACGACGGGGCCGTCATCAACGTCCTCTCGGGAAACTACATGTGGATGGGCTACAGCAACCTGACCGCGTACCGCCAGCTCTTCACCTCCGACTTCACGCGCGCCGCGTCCGTCTCGTTCGCCAACTTCAGCATGCTCATGATCTCCAAGGCCCCCTGCGCGACGGACAACTCGACCGGCATCCCGAAGCTGCTGTGCCCGCACCGCCTCTCACAGTCGACCGACACCTTCTTCCAGGGGGTAGGGGACTACGTCGCGGCCTCATGTATCCTGTACCCCTGCCTGACGGAGTACTCGGCTCGGTACCGGAACAACACGCTGATGGAGGACGTCGTCCGCACCACGACCGCCGTGGTCAACACGGCCGAGCTGTCCGAGGATGAGAGCCTGTTCGCCGGCTTCGCAAACTACACGGCGCGGCAGAGCCCCTGTATTCTCGACAACGGCACCTGGTACACGGGTGCCAACCAGAGCAAGGCCCTTGACATCCCCGGCCGCACGTGGACCAACTTCAGCGACCCGGAACTGGACGGCGCCATCAGCAGGGTGCCCAACGCGTGCCTGTACAAGATGGACGGGACCTACTTCTCGGCGCTCTCGCGCTTCATCAGCTCGGTGCTGCTCAGCGCCTCGTGCCGGTACGACTCGATACAGAGCGGGCACATCAACTGCGGCGGGGCGTGGTGGCTCACGACGCTCTGGCGGGAGAACAACGCGACGGCGGACAGCCTCGCCCTGGCCGTCGACGACTTCGCCTGGGCCGTGACCAACAAGCTGCGCATGACGGGTCTGGGGCCGGACATCCCCCGGGGGTCGTCCGATATCCTCGCGGGGTTCCGGAATGCGTCGGCCAAGGGCGAGGTCTGGGAGAGCACGACGTGTACGTACTTTGACCGCGACTATATCGCCCTCCCAGCCGCGCTGGTGGGCATGTGCGCTTTCCTGCTGGGCTGGATCATGGTCAAGAACCACAACGACCCGGACCAGCCCGTGTGGAAGGGCAGCGTGCTGCCGCTGCTGTTCTTTGGGCTGCACGATACCGTCGGTCCGCAGGGGCAGGCGGGGGCGGGAACGGGAGCCGGGCAGAGAGACCGCAGCGCGGACGGGCGGCTGGCGAGGAATGTATCGTTCTTCAGAGAGAACGGGCGCCCGGCGCCGGAGCTGGAACGGATCCAGCAGCAGTCGGGTCGCATATGGGTGCGGTTCCACGGCGGAACGGATCCCGGGTTCCTGGACTTGGGGAGGGGAAGGAGGGCGGATCCGGAGAGCGGTAGCGCGGCGGAACTCGTGC
Source organism: Colletotrichum plurivorum (assembly GCA_014235945.1). Taxonomy (NCBI): domain Eukaryota; kingdom Fungi; phylum Ascomycota; class Sordariomycetes; order Glomerellales; family Glomerellaceae; genus Colletotrichum; species Colletotrichum plurivorum. Next base: position 59,071 of record WIGO01000223.1, read on the forward strand.
CGGACGGGGATGGGAAGAAGGGGAGCGCTGCGGCTAGATGATACTTAGATGATAATGTTTATTGTTTGATTGCCATTGAAATGTTAGCGTGCCTGTTTGTTGGTGGTCTCCGGTCATCATATCCTCGTGGCATTCTTCTTACAGTTGCGTGTCCCATGCCCCAACCCCCTGCTCTCATGACATCAGGTTCCCTCTCTTGATCTATCATCCCACCGGAGATGCCACTGATATCAGTATTACCCCGCCTTCAGTTAAGGTTATCTTCGACCCTGACCCTATCTCTCTAGTACTGAGTCGACAACCCCTGTATCATCGGGAAGGCTTCTGTTCTACACATCCAAAAGGGGAAATATTTCTGGCCAAGACTTTTACTTGATGCGGGCAACCCCGCAAAACCACTTCACCGGGTTGGCTACAAAGTCTTGCTGGGTTTCGCCGATGTCATCCGTTGGTGAACGTGGACTTCCAACCTATCTCGAGTATCTTTTATCTCTGAGTTATCAGATGCCCCTGTTCGATATGAAGATAGTCGTCAAGACTGGAACCAGCGCGGCCAGTTGGGGGGAAGAAACGCCCTATACGTTCTCGTCGCGCCCTATCCGTGGATACATATTGATATCGACCTGCAACGCTGATGGCGGAATCTTTTTGATCCCCCACGTCGATTCTCCCGAGGGCCAGATGAGAACATCGCCATCCAGGCTTTCCCTGTTTTCTGTTGGCTCTGGACTAGATCATTGGAAGGAGATGCAAGATAAGGTGGCCGTTATCTTCATGAGCTTTTGTTCTTCATGAAGACAGACCCACGACGCCCTACTGATAAGGCAACCGACGACTCAAAGGCTGACTCTGGCGTATTATCATACAGTATCATAATTCGTAATGAGAATTATTGAACAGTTCAGAACCAAGGAAGAGCCTCAGTTCTGCAAATCGCGCATATTCTCTCTCGAGACGTTAAAATTTTTCCCGCAGCCGCTTCTACTGCCCCCCCTGACCTCAAATTTGCATTCCATACCAACTTTCTCGCTGGAAATACGCAGTTTGGATCTGAAAACATGCTGTTAAATACCAAACTTTCAGTCATTTGCCTCTTCACTACTTGGGCCATCGTGCCCGTAGTTGTACGACTTCTTCTCACCGGAAACCGCATTAAGACATAACTAACACCGCGAGTAGGGACTCAGCATCTTCGAAGGAACCATCCAAGAAATTCAGGAAGCTCTGAGCTCCGGCCAGATCAACGCCGTACAGCTCCTAGCAAAACACCTCCACCGGGTCGCCCAATACGACCGCAGAGGCCCTCGCCTAAACGCCATTCCCGTGATCAACCAAGATGTCTTCGCCCACGCTCAAGCCTCGGACTCGTACCGCGCTTCCGCCAACGGATCCATCCGCTCCGACCTCGAGGGCATCCCCTGCACGCTCAAAGACAGCTACATGATGATAGGCCTGACCGTCGCCTCAGGCTCGCCCGCCTTCGTCAACCTCACCGCGTCTTCAGACGCCTTCACCGTCAGCCAGATACGCAAGGCCGGTGGCGTCGTCATCGGCAAGACCAACATGCCGCCCATGGCCAACGGTGGTATGCAGCGCGGGGTGTATGGGCGGGCCGAGAGCCCGTACAACGGAGATTACCTCGCGGCCGCCTTTGCCTCGGGATCATCCAACGGGGCGGGTGCGTCGACCGCTGCGAGCATGGCTGTCTTCGCCATGGGCGAGGAGACGGTGTCTTCGGGCAGGTCGCCAGCTTCCAACAACGGTCTGGTCGCGTACACACCATCGCGCGGCGTGCTCTCGATACGCAGCAACTGGCCGCTCTTCCCCGTTGCAGACGTCGTGGTCCCATACGCCCGCAGCGTTGGGGATATGTTCAGCATCCTCGACGTGATCGCGACACGGGATGAGGACACAAGAGGGGACTTTTGGCGTGGACAGCCGTTCGTGTCTCTGCCGGCTGTGAGTTCGGTGCGTCCGGAGAGATCATACCACGCCCTTGCCAACTCCAGCGCCCTGATCGGGAAGCGTATCGGGGTGCCGAAGATGTACATCGGCGAGGAAGACAACGCCGCCCAACCGGTCTAGGTCAACCCCGCCGTCCGCAAGCTCTAGGACCAGGCCCGCCTTACCCTCGAGTCGTTGGGGGCCACGGTGGAAGAGGTTGGGTTCCCGCTTGTCACCAACTACGAGACGGCTCCGGAATCTGCGGCGTGGGAGACGGAGTATCCCATCCCGGCCACGCTCGGCGACCCGGATCTCTCGGGTCCCGGAGACCTGTGGTCGTACGGCTGGGACGACTTCCTCCACTACGTCAACGAAACCAACTGCGTCACCCGCCTCGCGGACGTAGACCCGCTGAAGATTTTTCCTCAGCTCCCGGGCACCCTCCCTGATAGATACGGGAATCGGTTCGGGAACCGCAGCGAGTCGAGCACCGCCATCGTCGAGGCGATCTCTTCCAGGAACGGCACCTCAATCTATTCACTGCCCGGCCTCGAGTCCCACCTCACGGCCCTCGAGGCCCGCCGCAAACGCGACCTCGAGTCATGGATGGACGAGCTGGGCCTCGACGCTCTGGTCTGGCCCTCCGCGGGAGACGTGGGCCGCGCGGACGCTGAGACGAACGAGGAGTCGGCGGTCCCCGCGTGGAGGAACGGCGTCTTCTTCTCGAATGGCAACTACGCCGTCCGCCAGTTCGGCGTGCCCACGTTCAGCGTCGCCATAGGCGTCATGGAGGATAGCGGCATGCCCGTGGGTCTGACGTTCGCCTCCCGGGCGTACGACGACAGCGCGCTGCTCGGGTACGGGTACGCTTTTGAGGAGGCGCACGGGGGACGTCCGGCCCCGTCCCGAACGCCGCAGCTGGACTCCGACGGCATCCCTCCGGGTTGTGGACGGAAGATGGTCGGCACGGAGCCGCCGCGGCTAACTGCCAAGACGACGAAGCTATGCGGAGATGTCGTCGAGATTTCGGGGACCGTGGATGGGAGCAAGTCTGGCAGGGTGGACTCAGTGGAGGTCTTTATCGACGGCGTCTCCGTTGGGCCGCTGGATATGAAGGGTGGCAGGTGGAGCGTGTTGCGTAGGATCGTACCCTATGATGATCCCCCTTCGGATGTGCCCGTGCGGGTGGTCAACGACCCGGACCAGAGCTTGGCCATGATTGTGGTTATTGCCACGGCTCGCAACGGGAGATCTGATGGGAAGCTACTATACGTGTAGGCTGAGCAAAGTCTCAAAGGCTAACCGATGGTAAAATTGAGGGCCGATGACGCTCTCACTCTACAACACGATCTTAGCCTAATCTGGAACCCTATCTCTACATGTAGAATATCCAATTTTCTGTATGCAGTTGGCTTGGTTTAATTTTGCGGCCCAAATTAGCAACTAGCAACTCATGGCAATGAATTGCTCAGGCCGTGGTTATCCTGCTGGACCTGGCTCCCCTCTTGGCCTCGAAGCCAACCTTGAAGCTTGGAAAGTGATATACGACGACGAGTGAAGCAGGGATTGGCATTGAGTCAGCGATAGTTTGAGTTGGCAAAAGCTCTGTCTGCCGGCCCTAGTCATAAGCGTCTATGAAAGAAATATAATCTTGTGTGCCATTCCCGGAATTATGAGCTAACTCTTCATCGTCGGAGCTTTCTTCAGTTAAAAGGTTTCTGCCCGTACACCGTATGACTGCAACACAAAGTTAGCAACTCCCACAAACAGCCCAAAGTAAAACATGCGAAAAAACTCACATATCGAACAGAGCATGGAACGCATTACTCTTTAGCTCCTTCCGCACAGCTGCCAGCAGCACCAGCACCTCCTCCCTAGACTTGCCAAGAATCCCACAGAATAGTTTCAGGGAAAAGCCCTCCAGGCCATCCAGCGTCTGGGCAAGGTTCAACAGCCCGATACCCTTGTGGTGCTGCTGCTTAGGCCACGGGCCGATCGGGACCTTGAACTTCTGGTGGACCACCTCCTTAAATCCGCCATGGCCCCTCACCCACCCCTCGAGCTGCGGGCCCGGGGCCGGGTCGCGCCCGATGCTCTTGAGGGTCTGCACGAAGGTCTGGTTCCAGCCATACGTGTGGTGTTCTGGCTTGTAGCTCCCGTCATCCGAGTAGAACTCGACGCTCATGTCCTGGAACTCCGCCCAGCCGCCTGGGTTGAGGTTGCTTTGCGTGGCGCATGTAAGTGACGGGCCCAGAAGGTAACGCCTAGGTGGGTGGAGTGGGAGGAACTCACTCGTAGATGCTGCTTACCAGCTTCGGCCAGTCTCCGATCGATGCCGCCATGTACCTGCACATGATGTAGTCGTACTTGGGGCCGACCCATGGGCTCTCAACGTCGTCGATTTCGAACTTGACATTTGGAGGAACCCTTCAGTTTCACGTGAGCGCTTAAACCATGGTACTCAGGATAATAGAGACTCACCACTGTGGCTGTATGGCGCTCAGATCGTTTCCGATGATCTATTAAAAGCTTGAATGGGAATATCGTCCGTTGGAGATAGCAACAGCTCACCTCGGCGTTTAGGAAAATATCGCTGGCTTCAATCGCCCCTGCGAGACGCGCGTCAGAGAATCTTTTCCATCGGTCTAAAAGAAGTGGACATGGTCTGGAGCTTACAAATTCCAGTCCCCGTTCCGATGTCGAGTATGCGGTGAGTCTTGGAGATGTCGACGGGAGCCAAGTAGAGCTTGTTCCCAATCACTCTCGTGATCAACGCGTGGGCCATGTCGAGACGTTCCGACTCAGTCTCGTCATTCGGCAGGACGTAGGCTAGACAGTCATCTCAGAAACGTGAACCAAAGATGCACTCCATCCTGTCAGTCCTCGGGAGAAGTATGAGGTACTCACATCCGGATCGGAATGCGTGGTATCGTCGACCATGTTCTATGGGATAGTCGATGACGCTGGACGACAGGGACGAAGTGTAGTTCGAGCTATAAGACATAAATGTTTCAGTACAATACCGGTTGAAGTTGTGTCTTGACGGCGCTGCATCCTACATTCGATCATCGATGGACGAGGTGTCGTCAGTCTACTTCATGGTCAGCAAACGTGGGTTTCCGCGTGCTCGACTTCCGACACGAACGGCTTCCGCTTCGTCAGCCTCGAGAGGCACGTCCTCGTCTTCGTTCCCCGGGGACGGTCCGGCCGAGGCCCTGTTTGCGGGCGGGGCCGCAGACGAACCGGCGGCGTTTGCTTGTGGACCCGACGGCGCCGTCGCCTTCCCAGTCTGTGTCTCGGAGTCTCCGGTCATCGTTGGGTACCAACAAGTCAAACTCTCTTCGTTGAGTTACACGCGAAACGGTGCGGGAAGTCGATTACAGTTCACACCGTGTTTTAAAAGATGACATCGTCGAACACCGCCGGCCTGGCTGGGGAGCGGGGTTTTTGTAGGGCGATCACCCCTCCTCTCGACAATGGCGTTGTGGTCGACGGCGCCACCAGCGCAACCGGGGCGAGATCTAGACCGCATCCGGCGATGTACGGTCTCAGTTTAGCCCTCTGAGCGATTGGTTCTCCCAAGAAGAGCCAGCTCGAATGCAAGGTCCAGGGGAGCTTTGGAGGCTCTGAAGCCAATGCAAGTAGGCTGTAGCAGGACAGAGTCTCTGCCGAGGCGGTCAGCAGAAACGCCACGTCCACCCTGATCTGAGACACATAATTGAGACATGGACACGGGAGACTAGTAGTTGAAAGCCGCCTCAAATCTTCTGTGATCTCCTATGGGACACACCCACACAAACACAGTTCAGCGATGCTTACGAGCTTCTCGGAATGTTGACCGGGACTCAATTCTTCTGAAATTGTTTGCAGTTTGATACCCGATGAAGCCTCAAAGCGGTTGAAACCGACTTCCAGCTTCCTCTGTTACCATGCCCCTGGCGTTATCAAATATCTCTTTTCTTCTTTGCAGTGAAAATATACAAGATCGGATCCTTCAAATATTCCTTCCAAAACTCCGGGTCTTTCTGAACAACTTCAGTCTCCTCCCACTTTATAACCTCGAATGATTCGAACCACTTTCCGGCAATCTCAAATGGCTGCTTGTAATACGCATCCAGTGCCATCGACTGAAAATCCAGCGCCGGCTCCGTCTTCGTGCGGTAATGAAACCTTACCCCCTTCTCGCCTCCTCCTTGTTCCTGCATATCCTCGAAATCGGTAAACACGACACCATACTTGCCCCCCTTGCCCTCCCCCGCCACCCTCGAGAACGGGTAATTCCAATTCGCCACGACCTTGCCTCCCGGTTTGAGATAAGCAGCCGCGTTCGCCCACATCCCCTCCAACTCCGCCACGCTCCCCGCGTGATCGAATATCCCGTTCGCAATCACCATGTCGTACGGCCCCAGCGACCCCAGGTGGTCCAGGGGCCGCGACACGTCCGCCTGGTACCACGTTATCGCATCGCGGCCGATGGAGGCTTCGTGAGCCTTGCCGAGCGACAGCATGGCGGGCGAGATGTCGATCACGTCTGCAGAGGCGGCGCCGTGGGCGAGTGCGTCGCGCGCGCGGAGACCGGTGCCGCCGCCGAGGTCGAGGACGTGCATGCCGCTACAAGGGGGGATGGAAAGGGTAAAGAGGGCTGCTTCGAGCTGGCCGAGCGGGGTGCCGAGGAATTGCGCGTAGGATGCGGCGTTGGCGTCGTAGTTGGTTTGGGTGGGGTTAGGCGTTGGATCGAGCATAGTGGGTGGTTGCCGTGCGCGTGCGCAATGATGGGAGTTGAAAGGAGGGGAAAACAGCATCGGAGAAGGGCGAGGTGCGGATGTTGATGTAACTATCTAGTGCCAAGACGTTGTGGTGCTCCGCATTGTGAATGGTTAACGATGGCGGATGTGTGTCGATCGAAATGGCTTTACCGCAGTATAGAATAGCATGCAACTCTGGCTTGGCTCTTGGTACGCACGTGATACCAAGATGAATTCCATCTGCTATATCACCGCCACAGCTCGAACCTCGTATCTTTCGCTTGGTTCCATGAGCTCTTGAGTCGGTCCGTGAAGGCTGATACTGACTTACGGTATAACTAGTAGTTTAGAGTAGTTGGTTCAACCAGACCTACTATTTTACAGGATCTGTATTATAAAGGTTCTATGAGTCGTAATTACCTAGCAGGCAAATGCGGTTCCGCGTTTGTCGCCATACCTACAAATTCAGAAAGCTAGATATGTAGGCCTTGGAACGTGTCTTTTCCCCGAGACGTCAAGGTTAAGCTCGAATTCCCCAGCACACGAAGGGCAAGATGAGGCGGCTTGTAGAACATCAGGGCTTGGGGGATGGTGATGATGCAAACATGAGGCAGGCAATAAGTTGTGTCCCGAGATCGGACTTGGATTCTCTTTCTTTTACGTAGCTAATCGTGATTTATACCTTTAAGGGGACTACGCAGATCATTCCGTTGCCGCATCAAGACATCAAACGATAACAACCAAACCAACAACCAGGTAGTTACACAGATAATCGCGACCCCGGCGTTCTCCATCCTGTCACCCTAGGCTACCTGAGGCAGCGAGGCGCCGGCAGGCTTCAACTCCTTCATAGTCTCATCCACCAGTCTCGCTCCAAGCTCCCGCCCTTCTTCCGTATACCAAATCGGCGGGAACCTACGGTCGTTAGCACATACATTTGGGAAACTAAGTAGCTCGACGAAGCACCTACGGCTTGATTGCCCAATCACTGATGAATCTCCCATGGCTCTCAGTGCCTCGAGTTAAGACCGCATCGAGGTACACAGAAGCACCAACCTCAACCTCTCTTGCTAAGAAGTACTGGGCGACACCGAAGATCTTCTTAAGAATGGCGGAGCTATCGTGCCCGAAGGCTGTTCCTTTGGTCATTCCGGGATTAGAGAGGTTGATCAGGACATCGCTTGGGTTGACAAGCTCGGCGAGCTTCGCGAAGAAGAACATGAGCAGAAGCTTCGAATTCGCGTACGCGGGCATCTGGCCGAAGGCTTTTGGGTCGTCAAACTGCGGCAGGATCGGGTTCGTCGTCTTCAAGGAAGCCGTATACGCCATGTCAGACCCTACGATGCTGAGCACCGGCGGTCTAGAGGCGCCAGCAATCCTCTTGGACTTGAGGACGGGGATGAGCAGCAGGGACAGATATACTGTCGAGAGATAGTCGACCTGCATGGTGATCTCGTGACCTGTGCCCGCAGCAGTTGCGTACGAGGGCATCATCAACCCGGCGTTGAGAATTACGACATCAATGCGTGGCAGGGATGCGCACTGCTCTGTGAACTTGCGGATCGAGTCGTACGATTCCATGTCGAGGATCCAGACGGACACCTCCGAGCCCGGGAAGTCCTGGCGTAGTTGTATCGCTGCCGCGTCGCCTTTGGCTTGCGAGCGCACACCCATGATGAGATGGGAGAGCCCGAGCTCCAGCAGCTGCCGGGACGCTGCCAGACCAAGGCCCACATTGCTCCCCGTGACAATCGCGGTTTGGCCTGTGAGGCGCAGATCGGCGGGTAGAGACTCGGGCTTTGTGCGCTGCCGGCGCAGGAAGCCTTGGAACGTGGTCTCGGACAAAGCATGGGCTTGAAGGTTCGACGACATGGCTGCTGTTGTGTATAAGGGATTGTGGACAGTAATATTGATCGAGGTAATAGCAAGGTGCCCAATAAGTAAGCTCTCGGGCGGGGAATGCTGTTGAATTAATAAAGTCAATTGATCGGCGGCATCTGATAAGCAGGCTACAGCCAAGCGGACGTGGACGTGCCAAGACGGCTTGTCTATTGTCCGGAGTAAGCAAACAAGACTCAACAATAATGAGGTTCAGCCACGTTGTGAGTCACTATGACACTCCCTATTAATCAGCGCACACGAATACAAGCTGGGCAGGTTAGGTACAAAGTAACTGCACCTGTTATTAGCTTATACTCCTAAATAAGTAAGCCTGGGTAACTACACGGTAGTTATAATTAACGGATGTCCTCTCCAATGATGTACCCTCCAGGTACATTTGTGATAACGCTACGGTTGGCGGCGGGGTGATAAAAGCCTTCGATGTTGCACCGTTCAGACGGAACCATTCCCTGGGCCGATTTCTGATCGACAAGAAATTGCCAGAGGTCAAAATGAGAGCAAATGCCACCAGAAAAGGGATAGGCTTAGACTCAGTAAGAATTAAAAAGAAAAGAAGATAAAAGAATAAGCCAAGAAATGTAGGATACGACACCCATTCTGACGATACATAGCGCATCGATGGGCAAAGATTGATCGTGTTCTGCCTGAACCCCATCCACAACGACCACACTCGAGGACTCGCTCCCAAAAGCGTTCAAGGGTTCAATTCCAGACATCGTTATAGTCGTTTGTCTAGGTTAAGTAACGTGTACGAGACGGATAAGCCCAACCTCGACGACGTGAGTCTTTAGATTCTGCAACTGGAGGGAGAATAATAGTGAAGAGACTTTCTGCTACATAAAGATGGGAGCTGTTCACGTTCTGATAATTGGGTAAACAAACCTTGCTTCACAAATGCCACGTATGGACCTATTCACTCTGTGGGTAGTACTTGGCCGCCATTTCGCCCCGACACTTATAAAGGGGGCCGATTTTCCCATCCGACCAGCAAACGACATCGCGACTGATTTCCTCGCGTACCTTCATATCCCCCATGTTCTCAGGCTCGATAGAGGAATGGCGCACGACGTTGCCGTAGCCATCTAGGTAGAAAACTTCGAGAAGCTTCTCCTCAAGCGCCTGTTCGTCGGCGACAAAGATCGGACCATTACCAGTTGCGGCGCTCTTTTGGATCTGGTCGACGATGGGGCCTACTTGATCGAAAGTATCCTCCTGGTCGAATTCGGCGAATTGTTGACGGATGCTGGCTTTTTTTGCCTCGCTTAGGCCTCTGTGAATCTGCTGCCCACGATGCCCGACAAGCTCGGGCAGGATTTCGAAGACTCGCTGCCAGTCGTCGCCAAAGTCAAACAACTGGGCGTCATTGAGGACACGCCACCAATTGTTCTCTAGGTCGACGGACTCATCGCCCTCCTCTTCATCCTCAAGAATGGCAGCCATCTTGTCGTCACTGTCCTGACCATAATACGTGCGCAACATGACGTACTGGTTCCCGCGCCCGAGGTATCGATGGGCGATCTTGCGGACCTTTTGAGGTCGCCAAGGGGCGAGAATATCTCGGACCTCCTCGACGGTCGGCACCCGAGACACGCCACCACCCGGGGCCATCCACCCGTTAGGAAGCATATCCGTCTCCATGAATGACTGTAAGAGCGTGCGCCTCTGCTCGTCGGCACTCAGGGAGGAAGTGGCATCCCAGCGGCGCTGTTGCCATCAGCGGGCACTCCGGTGCATCTTGGCTGCTTATCAAATGCTTACGATAATGAATTGCTCCGCGGGAAACCATCCCCAAGGAGGGAACACTGGATCATCCTGGCTCAGTTGGTCTGGCATGATGCCCGGTGGTGAGGTTGGTTAGGTGTTGGTAAACTGATGGGGGGCGAAAAGGAGGACAAAAGATCAGACTAGAATTGGAAATATTGTTCAACTAAATTACCCCGCTCACGGGGCAACATATGCAAAGCCTTGTTGGTGTGTCAAAGTACGCTGCGCCACAGTCCCTCGCATATGCCAAGACGGCTTGCCGCGCCTTGTGTGAAGTAATGAGTAGGCCGTTAAAATGTTTACATCTTTAGACTCCAAGGGGATCCATAGCAACAACGCCGTATTCGGCTTCCGCCTGGAGATCTCGCCGAGTTTCTATTAGTGGATGGCCCTTGACGCGATATTGTCTTTCAGCTGCAGTGTTCTGGCTGTTGTTGAGCCGATATCTCTGCGGGATTTTCAACAGTAATATTGGGAGCGACGTGGAGATCTAATTTGAGATGATTGAATTGACATCACCCATAATATTCCGGACTTTTCTTTGTGCTTCCTGGACTTTCTTGTTGCAGTGTAGTCAACAACAGGTTCTACTGTATTGAATACTTACTCAGATTGTACATAGCTCCGACTTGGCTCTTCGTATGTACGTGACAACAAAATGAGTTTCATATGCTAGTATACTACTATAGCTCGAACCTCGAAGCTCTCTCTGGGTGCCATGTGTTCCTGAGCCGGGTCTGTAAAGGCTGAATGTAGCACCCGTCTCGCCGTTTTCCCATCGTCCACTGAGTCAAAACACTTGAATATGAGTACCTCGTCTGGCTGCTGGGCAAACTTGTAATACCATCGGTGCGCGTGGTTCGGCCTCGCCGCCCAACTTTCGTCCATGTAGTCTCCCGCTAGGACGGGGAGCCCGACCAGGTCGGACTCGGGTACCGATCGAGCATCCGTCACCGCAAAGGGGTCTTTGAATACGGGCTCGAGGGGGCGCCAGACCTGCGATCTGTGAGCGGTCGGAATAGATAGAGTCGATTTGATCATCGCGCAAGGACGGCTTGCATTGATGATTTGAAACCGTCGGTTGGCGACGATCTCTTCTGCAAAAGCCTTATCCTCGATCCTCGACATGACTACCTTTCCGGCCCCGTCATAAGACTGGTCGCAATGGACTGACTTGACCGGGCCATTCATGGTCGGATCCTCGGGGTTGCCGCCGACAGGACCGCGTGCGGCGTAGTCGAAGAAGTGAACGAACGTTGCTCTGGTGCTGTTGGACATGAGTTATTACCGGTTCTCTTTTCCAACGATGTCCGCGACCTTGTGCGGGAGATGGGCCGATCACGATGACATACACGTGGTTCAACAACTGTTCCACTTCTGGATAGTACTGTGCTCGAATGTCATCCTCGTTCAGGAAAACGTTCTTTTGACACTGCGTCGTGTGCTTGACGAACTGAAAGCCGTGAGTGTCGAGCGTGTAAGCTCGCATATCTCGAGTTACGTCTGTCACGGTCGCAGGTTGCACAACCAGAGTCTTTCGATTGCCGGGAATGTCAAGCAAGTTCTCCCTGTCACCAGGTCAGTACACCGGGTATCCAGGATTCTCGTATTGCGCGTAAGCCATGAATACAGCACCGTGCCCCATTGGACACCTACCGGTCTTTAGGATCCTTCGGAAACGTTATAGGATCGTTATAGCCAGGGATTAATGTATCAAGATAAGAAAACGAGGTGATCACATCGCGAATATCTTCTTCCTCTTCTTCTGGTCTCTCATTTCCTCTTCCGATCAACGTGTTTTGCTCGAGTACGGCTGTCATGTTCTGTCTTGGGGCGGAGTAGAGTCGTTCTTGAACCGGTGCAAATCGTGACCGAGAAATGAGAAGGCCGACAGCAACACGAGACAGTCCTCTTATAACCAAATGATGCGTGATTACGCGGCTATCTCAGTGCATTGGTGAGGCGCGCAACAAGGTTCTGGAGCCAGGCAAGATGTGAATCTTGCGCTTCCCATTTGGCCCGTTGCCATCAGCAAGCAACCCTACCGGTGTAGTCATAAACTTTGTATAGGAGACTCGAGGCGCCAATTATTAAGATGCAATGATGCATGTTGAACTTTCGGCGGGTATGATCTCCGGTAGGAAACCTTACAGGTGCGCCAGTGCGTGCCCCAACGCTCGGATGTTCGGTTTAATACCGACGCTGATGTACTGAGATGAGATTCCTCGGTTTCGGACTGTGACCTTCATTTGTGGAAGGCCAGCGATCAAGCTAACATGAGTCTGGAGTAGTATCTCTTTGTAAGTCCCAGGGTGAAGTGATGCCATTTCAGCCATGTGTGCGTGTCGCAAATGGCTATGTTCGTTTGCTCGATACTGGCCCTCACCTGGCCACCCCTCCTTCCACACAAACGAGCGCCTTCAAGATGAGATACTTCGACCAGGAACCTCCACGATGAGAGCTGCATTTTTTATCCTGCATAATTGTGACCGGGCCGCGGTTGGTGCGCGAAGAGCTAGACGCGCGCGATCCGCGGGTGTTGCGTCTGAAGGCTTTTCAAACGACACTAGACTCCGTGTTTGCCTCACGTTCACCTGTGTCAAGATGAGACATGTCACCCCATTTGTGGCAGTTGTATCCGCTTACCTTCTCTGTAAGCTTAACGATAAATGCCAGCTCGACTTTTGAAGACGATTATAGGAAGATGGTGAAGCAAAGCTGTGACAACAAAGCACGATACTCCTTGTTTCTCTACGTTGATCATGTTTCTCCATGCTGTGGTCTTCGGGATACGCGATGGGCGAATATACACCACGGGACTCATGTATTGTGACCAGTATTCCGGGGACGAGACTGACCCAGAGCATTGGAAATATACATCACTAGGTACTGCCAGTGATGGAAAACGAATTCTATCAATGGAGTCGCATTAGTAAAGACCTTTTGATCCTCGTGAGATGTTTAAGACGCATCATATTGTAACCATTGCATCCTATCCCAAGTCATCAACAGAACTGTGCATTCAACCCCTGATACTTGTATTCTTAGAACTTCTCATATTACCTACCTATGTTCTGACAAGCTGTCATCCCAAGATAAATAGTGTCCTCAACCGCGTCCTAGTTCATCCTTTTGCTCATAACAGTCAAGGTTCAATCTGCGCTTCAATTACAGTTTCTACCAACCGTCCGGAACGGCTTTTATCGTTTACTTATTGCCATTTTCCACCTGAGGCCCATCGACATTCCGATTCAGCTCTCCGCGACCCTTTGCCCTGCAACTGCAATCTTTCTCATCCCACAATCACCATGAAGTTCTCCATCTTTACCATCGTAGCTTTGGCTGGCATCGGTATGCCCTCCTTCCGATCGCGTCATCTTGGTCGCCGCCGCCGTGACTGACCATGTGCAACAGTGTCCGCACAGTCCTGCGCCGGGGGAAAGGGCTTCTGCGACGGGGCCAACCACTGTCAGGACGGCTCAGGTGCGGTCAGCTCGAATGTTGATCCCGAATGCGTTGCGGCATCCCAGGGCGGCAAAGGGAAGGGAGGGCGCAATGGCCGGGGAAGGGCTCGTGGTGGTAACTAAAAGGAGGCCTGAGCCTTTTGAGCTTGACCGATGGAATACTCATGCAGGCCGGCTGTTATCGGATGTTTTTGGAGATGATAGGAATCACAACTGTCCAATATGATTCTCACGAAGCAGTCGATCGTAGCAAAAGAAGACCCCGCTGTCCGACTATCATAGTCAATGTGGTCGGAATACGCCATACAGTCTTAGATCGAAAGCTCTAAGAACCTTGTATCTGTAAAGAGAACCTAGCATGGGCTATAAGAACAGCACTCACAGCAGTTGACATTTTAGTTTACCAGTGAGTGTGTTTCATCGCCGAGTTTTCTCTAGTTGTTGAATGGTTCAGTCTTGAGCCAAAGGCCTGTCGCGAGTCACCAAGGTACACTCGGAAAACAACAGGTTCGCGTTGGTAAAATCAACTGGTATTATGTACTCGAAGTAACTGGGACGAGGACGGATGAATCACGCCAGTCATCATCCCCTACAGTAACGGCTGGACGCCGAATGACACCCTATCACGTGCACACCTCTACCCCAGGTCCGATATCCATAGACCGGAACCAGATCTCCGGAATTAAATTGCACCCTGCCACACCTACGTTCGTAAGCGACGAATTTAGCACATTCTGGGTTCTGTGACTGTCTCTTATCATCCCGTCGGTCTCCAGGCCGGGTAAACTGTCCGTCGACGGCTCCACACCCGAAACCTTGATGCCATGCGTTACTCCGGGTCCAGCTCGGCAGGGTGCCGACGAGCTGAGGATCTTCAACAGGGAACCCTCTCCTATCAAAACTTCCCTCCACGGTTA